>BJBW01007091.1:23564-307522 GCA_004320125.1 Scolopax mira | reverse complement strand
ACCCGACTGGATGCAGTCCTGAGAGGCATGCTCTGACATGCTCTGGGTGGTCCTGCATTGGCAGGGGAGTTGGACTAGATGATCTCTATGGTCCCTTCCAACTCCAAAAAAAAATTCAGTGAAATTCAGTGAAATTTGAGATCTGGAATCTTTACTTAACTTAACAAATCTTTAGAGCTTAATAAAATATTAGCAGAAATTTCTAGATAGGACAAGCAATGTATTTTTCTCTAGTCTTGTTCTCCAGAAAAGTTAGTGGTATAGAGTTTTGGGGTTTTGTGTTGGTCTGTTGGGATTTTTCCCTTACAAAAAATGAGCAAACATCCAAGATGTCAAAGCTGTAAGAAACTAGATAGAGGGCTTCATAGCAGGAAGCGTTATGAACCTTAGCAGGAAACTGAACAAGGGCAGCTGCTTATCTAGGCGGAAATTACCTGTTTTTTGGAGGTGAGAAGATTCCACAATATCTAATAAATCTATTTTCTGTGACTATTATCTGCTTTACAAAATGACAAACTCTTCACTAAAAGAACATTTAAAGTCACAAATTGCCATGGTTTGCATAGTTTACAAATCACACAGTTTAAAAATGCTATCTATTGCAAACGCTGAGACTTCTACATTACCCACAAACCAGACAAACAAACAAGTAGCTATGAGGAGTGTATCAGAGTTTAAAGTAGTGTTACAATAAGAATCCAATTTTTTTTTTTTTTTTTTATTTCTCATGCTGATTTTGATACTTACGTATACTATTTGGAAAATAAGAAATCTGTACAGTGCAAATTCTTTGTAAAATTAATATGTATGTGAAATCTCATTTAAAGTAAACTGGCATGCATTTTTAATATATATAATGATTTGTTCCTGGAGAAAATGCATTTGTTTATGAAATAAACAATAAAAGGCATAGTCATTGTAATATATTCGTATATCTGAATTTTTGTACATAATCACAGAATCACGGAATTGTCAGAGTTGGAAGGGACCTGTAGAGATCATCTAGTCCAACTCTCCCACTGAAAGGTGTCACTGCTTCACAGTTTGTTACGGAGTGGTTGTTCTTGCCTTATGCATCTTACCCTTTTTTTAGTACCATTATACAGGTTTAAATTATTTTCTCCTTATGAGGTCAGGAAACCTTTTCCTCCATGTTTCAGAGAGAGGAAACTTAGACAAGAAAACTTAATGGTTTACCCATAGTCATACAGGTAGCACAGAAGGTAGCTAAACAGGGTTTTCTGCATAATCTGTCTATGGCAACATGGACAATAATTGTTCTCTGCTCCATAAGTCCTAGAAATAAAGAGAGTTGTTTGCCTACTCCCAGGCCTCAATGCTTTTCAGGGATGCAGCAATGTCCTCACATACTGAGTGACACAATTTGGGGTTTCTGTTATGGAAAACTACAGTTCACTTATGAAAAAACTACAATGACTGTGATGAAACCTACAGTTACTACACAGAAACACCTACACACTGTACTAATCTACAGTTACTACACACAGATCAAAGTGCAGCTCCTTAAGCCCTCATATCTACTAGTACTGAAGTTACCAGAAAGATCTATCACTTAAGATGTCATATGCTGTGGCATCTTCTCTAAACTACAGTCAGGTGGCAAAGAACGACAGAGAGGCAATCGAGACCAAAAATAAAATTGCTCTTATTTACATTGATATGTGAAACAGGAATGAACAAAAATATGATCCTAATGAGAAAAGAACAGAATGGAAAATTAAAATCAGGACCGTTGGTACATAAATATGTTGCTACATGGTTAAGCTATACCTGAGCTGTTTGTCTCTAGAAGAAAGATTGAAGGAACTGTTGCAGTTTGACTAGCAAAGAGAATACTAGTGGGAGGCAAGCTAAAGGTTCTTCAGTTCAACAGCTACCAAGACAAGTGTGGTGGCTTATTCTTCAGATACACTGTCGATAAAAAAGAAGGCATACAGTTAAATTACAGCTAAGAAGATTTAAATTACACACTGGGAAATTGTTCTCCTGATGGAGAACAATCAAGCAGCTAAGTAAATTTCTTTGAAAGTATGTAACATCTCCATTGCTGGAGGTTCTTTAAAACACAGTCAACAAGTAGACCTGAAACAGACAAAAAATCTGCTTTAGAAGGACAAAGGAAAGGATTATTTAATGATTCTGCACTACAGTCTAACTCTGAGTTAGCTCCCATGTGTCACTAACAAAAGTCAACTTTTTGTATCTTCTTAAACAGACACTCTCCATAATGTACAAAACCAGGAGATAACTGTATTCCAGAAACCAGAAAGGATGACTGCACTTCTTCAAATAACTAATTTCTTGATTGTTCTGCCTTCATCCTGTTACTCTTCAAAGTAACGACCAGTAAAAAAACCCAAGAAACAAACATTCAGTTCCAAATAATAAAATGATTTAGTAAACTGAAGATCTAATTTAGAAAATATTCATAAGAATTTAGGGCTTGGGTATTTAAAGCAAAAATAGAACCATTCTCTTCAATGATTTATAAGATTGCTTTAGAGAGACAGCGTAGAACATACATAGCGATGTAGTGAGTGAAAACATAAGTAATTGTTGACGTGTTGCATTTTAAAGAGTAGTGGCACCATTTGCCCTCCTGAATTTTGTATCAGTACTTCCATGAGCACTTCTGATCAACACAGATGTGACTTTGGTGGGCATGGGAAAGGCATGACCTCAGTTCTTCCCTTGACCTAGAAATGTCAGGGTTAATCTGATCTTCCACTTAATATCTAGGTTGCCTGCCTTCCTTCCTGGGAGTACAGCTTTGAAAACAAACACTAAGCAACAGTGATCTAACCACTAAGCTTTCAATTCAAAACTTTCAGCTGTTGTCTTATCCTGTATTTGCTAAACTCATGAGTTTTTTATGAATGTAAGTCTTATTTTGATTTTTTTCTACTGCATCAAGCCCCTCATGTTAGGGTGTTCTATTTCATGAGAATAAAATAACCCTATTGGAGATAAGTCTCCAGTAGCACAGCCCAGAAAAAATGGTAGCCCTCTTCCACTTACCCAGTAGAAAAAATAAAGGTGCCTGGGCACATTAAGATGATTATGAACTACCAGGTACTAGAATTAAATGATGCCTCATGCTAGAGCAGTTTAAAAAGTTCAGAGAGTTTTTATCTTAAACTAGTGGTCTTAACTTCCATTTAAGTTGTGCCTTTGTCATTTGAGCAGTAGTTTAATATTATCCCAAGTGTTACTGGAAGCCCACAGCCTCATGTTTTGAAAGCAATTGGCAAAATCTGAATATTCAAACAACTAGTAATTAAATTTCCTCACTGTAAATGCACAAAGGAGACCTCTGAGATTTCTGAAACTCTTTACTAAAGGGCCTTCAGATTTCTGGGAGGACTTTAGTCCCTGCCAAAATGTGTGGGAACTTTTTTTCCATATCTCCCTGTTTCAAATCTGGGACCAAAACATGTCTTCTGCTGAATGCTGCTTCCACTGGTTTGAAGAGCAAGACTGAAAGAAAATGGTTTCTGCTGGTTCTGTCCCCCAGCATTTTGAATGGTTCTTGTTGACCCTATTTTCTCTGTGAAAATCTATGGCTTTCTAAGGGTGGTAACAGGCCCATTTCTGAATGGACATTGTTGGTGAGGACTAGGACAGAGAGGAATGTCAGTGGATGTTTGGTTACTTTCTTGTAAATGGTAAATCTCAGTGCCAGTTGGGACTCTGCAGCACTCAATGTCTCATGACTGTATTTCTTCAGTGTACAGTTAGCTCTATTGTCCCTTAACCCGTCTTCACCTTTCCCTGATTTTCCTTGCTTGCCCTATATGAGCCTTGCAGTAGTATCCAGCACTTCAGATGGCTCAGTAATTTTGGAAACCCTGTCTCATGCTCCCACCAGCTCTCAGACATCTGTCTTTGGTAAGCTTATCTCATCTTTTACAACCGTGTAATTCATCAAATATTATTTATTCCTCTCACTGTTGTGATATGATTCAACCAAGACAAGAACTTCACTGAGCTGTATGAACAGTGTAGGAGAGTTTCTGCCACTGAAAAAGTTTATAATTGACAAGAGACAAATAGTGGTGGAAACTCAGTATTTTTGTGATATTTTACTGAGGTTGAGTGGGAACATCAAACTATTGCCTTCTGTTCACACAATAAATGTCTGGTATATTTAAAATACTCTGAGTCCCCGCCTAGACTCTAAAATCACCTTCCATTTCATCAAGGTTTTGTATTATGCAAATTACATATATTTAGAAGACACTCATATTTTAGAAGTTCCATTTCATTCTCAACCTTTGACTTTAAACAGATTTATGTATTTGGCATTTTTTTTCCACTTTCCAAAATGGTTTGCTCTGATTTCATGTTGTCAAAAAAAAAAAAAAGTCTGTGATCACCTTTGCATAAAAATTGTTATGTGCTCCTAATTTGGCTGTATTCTTTGTGCTTTCGCCACTAGAGGGTAGCACAAACAGCTTCCTGGAGAGAAGGTCCAAGTACCCCCAGGAAGCCTACGGAGATAAATGACGCATAGAAGGGTGGTGAAGCAGCAGCGTGAGGCGGTGAATGAAAGATCAAAGTTCACTCCTTGCCTCTGCTCAACTCCACAGTGAAGCCACCTTTGAACTGATTGGATCTAGAAACAAAAGACTATGGCCATTTACGACACATAAACATGCTTGGGAGAGCTAAAGGAGGGTGCATACACATTTATGCTAATGATTTGCAGCAGAGGTTAGTTTGAGAAACTGTATATTTAACTCTTTCAGCAGCATACATGTGGACCTGCATGAGAGTACACAGAACACTAATTGTAATGTTTACAGTAACAGCCTCTGGATAAATTAAAAATTCAAACATGGTGGAATTAATCAGTGGTATGTAGAAAAAAAAAAAAAAAAATTAATAAATAAAACAAAAAGCAACCAAGCTATCTAAACAAAACGTATGAAAGAGTTAGGTATAACAACAATATGCCTCTGCAAATTCATATATACAATAGCCTGGATCCTCTGAACTGTTTAGAAATCCTACTTCTAACAACTCTTTGGCTTATATTCACATAACTGCCACTTGGCTTTGCCTTTAGAGATGCACTACATTTCAGTCTAAGAGTTTCACTGGATGAAAGGTTTACTAGCCTACCTCACCCAGGCCTGGAGCATAACCCAAGACCAAGAAGAAAGACAGGAAACAAATGCTCTATCAATAGAGTAAGACTCTAAGAAATAGGTCAGACCCGGTGTAATAATTTCCTCCCTCCTAATGAAAATGAAAGGCAATAAACTAATATCCAACCTAGTATTCTAGCTACCTTCACTATCCATAGCAGAAAAGAAGGTGGAAAAGCCAAGTCAAAGAGGGAGAAAATGTAGCAAAGCTATTGTACACACTGACCTCCAGGTAACATGTAAACTGTAACTGCTGTAAAGAAGTACAGAAGGCAGCAGCAAAATACTTAAAGAGTGATCCAGTACAGAACAGGATGCAACAGCTGAGGAAGGCCTATTATAAAGCAATTTTCTTGAAGTCTCTACAGTAGGCCAAAGAACTGGAAAAAAGAAAAAAAAAAATAAGAAGGACGGGAAAATGATATAACATGTTGTAGATCATCATGTAGATTTATTTTTTTTCTCAGTAGCAATGAATCTGGTAGTAAAATCAGCAGAAAAGCAGTGTACAGCTTCACTGATGTCAGGAATAAAGCAGACCCAGGGGAAAGCCTAAATGGACAATAATTGCAGGTTATTATATACTGTGCTACAGTGCAGTGGAAAGCTGGTCAGCTATTAGCAAGGTTGGAAGGAATAATCAAGAGGACAGAGAAGAAAGTTTATAATCTTTCAGATACAGCAAGGCAGAGGCAAAACGATGGAGCTGAGAGATAGGGAAAGAAGCCAATGATATGGAGAGGGAATGACACTATACATCAGGGTTGTATCTCCACTGATGAGGAAGGAATTTGTTGGAGTTTCTAAATATATTTTTTTTCAAAGTCACTGTGGCCTGCAGAGCTGGAACTGAGCTGAGATGACTAGGTTGGGTGCAGAGGTGTTCTAGGCTGGTGGAGACAGCACCTCATGAGAGAAATTCAGTCCACATCAGATCTGAATCACTGACTGAGGCTTTTTGTGTCTCTCCATTGACATTCTAGAGAGCTTGTAGCAGCTAATCTATTAATTTAAATTTCTTAAGACTTGCAACCCTCTGAGATGAGGGGGGTCTTCAGAGGCTAGAGCAATGAAGGCTATAGATACACGCACAGGAAAACTAAGGTGATCATAGAATTATAGAAATATCTAGGTTGGAAGGGACCCTTAAGACCATCGAGTCTAACCATTAACCTGACAAAAACCACCAAAAAACCATGTACCTCAGGACTACATCTGCCCATCTTTTAATTACCTCCAGGGATGGTGATTCAACCAACTCTCTGGGCAGCCTGTTCTAATACTTGATAAACCTTTCAGTGAAGAAATTTTTCCTAATATCCATCCTAAACTTCTCCTAGCATAACTTGAGGCCTATCTTGTCCTATCAGTTGTTACTTGGAAGAAGAGACCAACCCACATCTCTATACAATCTCCTTTTAAGTAGTTACAGAGACCTATAAGTTACAGAGACCTTTCCCTTCAGCTTCCTTTTCTCCAGACTAAACAATCCCTGTTCCCTCAACCATTCCTCATAAGATGCTGACGATGAATGACATGCTCAGGAAAGATTGGTAAGGAGCACCTCCATGGCATTTTCAGGGATGATGTAGATTTTTTTACATGGTATCTTTAGTAATTCTGAACAGATCTGAAAGATCACCCATACATCAACCAGCACAGTAAAACTGCTCAGGGACAAAGCTATGCCAGCCTGAGAACAGAGGTATAGAAAACACTTCCTTTAAGGTTAGTTGGGAAATGTCACTGCTGTAACACACCACTAAAAAATCACAACTAATGTAACATAATGCTACCCGTTTCATCTTTTAACCGGTGTCATTCCCAGCCAAACAGTTCAGGTGAAATTGAAAATTGAAAGTAGAGGGAAAAATTAACAGGAAAGATACCTTTGAGGCTTGACACATTTTCCAAGGCTGCCAAGGCAGATATTCTCCGCTGCAGAAGTCATCAACTGGGTGCTGCTATATCTAATCAAGTTTCCCTTTTTGAGTCCTAAATAACTTTCAATGGGAGGCCAAATTTATTTACCTGTGTTAAACACTTTGAGAAAAATTATTGTTTCAACATGGAAATCCACTGTCATGGAAAGAGCTGTAGGATATCCTTCTCTGTCCTGGGAGTCCTTTGTCATATGTATCTGCCCCAAGCACACATCTCATCTACTGTTGGGCATTTGAGGGTGTACAAATAACTGCATACCATCCCTTGGTATGTCGTTGCTATATGTTCAACAAAAAATGATAAACAGTTCCTGAAGGTGTCCCACATTTCCAGCAGGCTTTATTACCTTCTACAGATATCTGTCCTTCTGCCTCAAATTTCTATACTCTTGAATAAACTAAGCTTCTTGATTTCCTCAGGCAGGTGTCAGAGTTAAGTGGGATGAGTTTGGACCTGAGTGCTTCCCAGTCCTCAATGTATTTATCCTACCAATGTTCCTGTGAAGGAAGAAGATGCTATAATTCTTCTTTGACATATGGGCAACAGAAACAGTCACACAGAAAGTTTGTGTTTGAGGAGGAATTTGACTCTCCATCTCCTGGATCATAGTTGTTGAATTGTCCCCTCCTATATTGTTAGAATTTGTGTCTCCACAATAGGAAGAAGTTTAAAAACAATATTATTATTAATTTGATTCTGCTGCATTCATTTAGTTTAACACTGGAGTTTATTTGTAACTTTTTTTTAATGCATCTTTGTCAAGTCCCTCATTTTCCTTGACATATCTTGATTCAGTTATGACATTAGAGGGGAAAAAAAAACAAAAAAAAAACAAAAAAAAAACAGACAAGAGTCCAACTATTCTGCTGATTATTTCAACTCCCACCACACAGCAGATGACTGAGAAATCCTAAAGATGAGTCAGACAGTGAAATAGGAAGCATGGAAAGATTGTCTTAAATTAAGGGAGGCACTGAAAAAATACCAGGGGGGGAAAAAAAGTAAAAAAACCCAAAGTAAACATATTCACATTTTCAGAGAAGTTGTCTTCAAAGGTTTTCTCAGAAAAATCATCAGTATACTTTACTGTGGAAGAGAAAAAATATGTGTTAGTAAATGTATTTTTCTTTTGATGATTTTGAGCCAAAAAAGAGAAAGAATTCAATCACTAAAGTGTAATGCAAGAGAAATTTACAATATAAGGTATCACAACTCAGTTTCAATTATTACATTGCCAGTAATAGAACCTTAGAATAGTACTTAATTGGAGATCTGCAAGGGAAACCTGAATGACTCAGGAAATGGGAATGAGTCAGTAAAAGACCTCTTTCCTTTTCTACTCCATTCCAGTTACCAAGCAGGGATCTGCTGATGTCATGAAGGATGTTGTGATTTGAAGATGCCTTCCTTCAAACAAGATATCAAATCCACTCCTGCCTACTGATAATTACACATTGCACAGCCTGTCCTACCCAAAGTCCAAACAGAATAATCACATTGATTCTCCATGCATTGATGCTGCATTATCAGTGAAGGAGAGATTTTTCCTTCAGTTCCAGATATAAACCTTGCCTGGTTGCTAGTTGTTGTTAAATAGACACTGTTCTCAACAATTCTGTTGTTCTCTGGCCTCTTAGGACCACAATTTTACATCTCATCTGAGAAAGACATGTCTAGCATTGCACTGCCATCTAACATATTCCTATGTTATTGTTTCAACACAGAACTTCTGAGGAGATTTTCCAAAGGGCATTTTCATGCACAATTAAATGTTGCATTTTGCATACAACATTCAAACTTTTCAAGATGTTCCTTTCAGATAATCAGAAGCAGTAGTTTAACTTTTGTCAAAGCTCAGACGCACATAGCAATGGATGAAAGTGGATGAAAATCATTATATTATTCATGGGAGATAGGGATACAGCAGTTTGTTAAAATGCTCTGTGCCAAGATAGCTTTTCATCAGCAAGTACCTGGAAGAGCCTGGGAGAGGCTAGGAAGTGGGCAATTATAAAAATATAGTTGTGGGAGGAGTGGAGGATTTTGTTGGCTATGTAATGTGATGTTATGGAGTAAAATGTCAAATATATTACTCCCAGGTGATCAATTGTTGCATGGCTTGGGTGGAATCATTTAGTCCACCTGGTCTCTAAGGAGATTCACTGTCCTGACCTATTTTGCACTGATGTTTTCAAAGTCTTCTTTCAGAAATACCTTGTCATTTGCTCTCAGTTTTTGAATTATCCACTCCAAAGAGGACAAGAGCACCTTTGCCTTCACCTGCTACTGGAATCAAAGGAGGTTTGCTTGGGTGGGGTTTGGTAAAATAACCTGATAAAAAGACTAAGTAACTAGATTAGGGAAAATAGGATGCAGTTGATAATGACAGTGAGTGAGAAGTCTGTGACTGGACTGGAATAACAGGATTCATTGGGGAAGTGAAATGTGAGTTGAAATGTTTTTTGGCTACCAGATGAGCTAAAACAATAAAACAAGGGACATCAAACTTGACCTTCAGGCAATCAAACACCTTGGCCCAAGATGACAGAAGAGAGGAGAAGGAGAAAGAGGAATGATTGTAAACTGACTTAGCAAAACAGAGAAAAAAGAAAGAAATAAAATCAAAACCCAATCTATACCTTGGAAGGGGAGTGGGCAGATGAGATGAAATGATGAGCAGGAAGAGGAAAGTGGAGTAAATTCTTTTGCTTGGGTTTGAGGCAACTCTGTGGGAAACAGGCAAACACCATCTTCCTCAAACTTAAACTGTCCATGCTGCATTATCTGCATTTTTTATTTAACCACAGTCATGCTGAAAGTAAGGGATGTGTATGAGAATACTATTCATGTATTCATTTAATGGGAAACCTGAAGAAAAAAACCCTAGCTTCCTTCTTTGGCTCTGCACAAGCAAGTCTTCCTTGTGGGTCACCTGAACCCACAGCTTCTGGAGAAGGAACAGCTGATGTCAACTTCCTTAACACAGGGAGAAGGTAACAGGCTGCAACATGCACTTTCCATGTGTTTGTTGTTTTGTACATTGAGAAAGGAAAAGGTTATTTTCTTACAGACTGTTCTACAGTGGTGGTTATTGCTTGCATCTTCTTCCAGAAGTACAATATATTATTGTGTTACTGCTGTTGTAGTGAGGAAGATTTAAGTATAGGAATAAGGTAAATTGTAGTAGAAAGTAGATACACCTTTTTATTAATCCAGACATAATGCCAAGGAAAACAAAACAAAATAAAAATCTAAAAATATTTCCTCACTCATCAGATTTCTTCAAGGCTGCCTTCAAGCTTATGCAACTTAATTTCATGGCATTGAGTTTTGGTGGTTAGTTTGTGGGTTTTTTTCCCCAGCTGCATCTGTTGGACTGACATAACTTCCTCTGGTTCTAATATTACAGGGAAGACCACAAAAACAGAATTTAAAATAAGCCACTGCATTCAGAGGCTGGGGGGTGGAAGGTTATAGGATCACAGTCTGGAGACATTCACTGATATTATATGGGCAAGTATTTGGTCTTGAAAGAGACAAAGATTTCTATTAAGTTTCTTTGAAAGACTGTGTGGGGGAGCAAGAAAAGGGGGAAATGACACTATTCCATCTCAGAGCTCATGAAACACAAGGCAAAGTAGCCCAGAACCACACCACCAATCAGAACCAAGGAGTCAGTCCAAATCATCAGACTCCAGGTGTGAGACAAGCTGCATTGCCTTGTCCGTTTACTGAGACCGCTTCTCTGGCATCTCTCAACAGTGGAAAATGCATAAGGAGAAGAACAATAAAGAGCCTAAGTGGTGGGAAATAATGAAGAGTTGTGAGGTTTTGTTCAGTTGTAACAATTTCACATGTTTATTAATAGAAAGTCACCATGTATAAATATATAATTTTAGCTGGATATGGGCAGCATCTCTTTAATTATCTGAAGAAAGAGGGTACTTATTATGTAGATAGTACAGGAACATCATTCAGCAGAAAAGCAATAGAAAATTTCAAGCAAAGAAAGGCATGATCTGATATATTTTCCCCTGTATCTTGCTTTTCATTTTAAGTCATTTCTATACATTGTCTCTGTGTGTGTGTATGTAAGCATGTATATATTTTCACACATAAAAACATGATATGTGAATGAGTTACATAAAATCATATGTGTGCTTCCTTGGTAACTCCGAAGGCATTCAGGAGCTGTAAATTCTGAAAAGAAAAAAAAAAAAAAAAAAAAAAAAAAGTGAAATGAATGCAGAGCTGACCCAGCTCAGTGTGCAATGACTGAGGGTAGAATAGAATTTGGTTTCACAAATTGAACTTCCTTTCATAGCCAATGTGTCCCAAAGTGCTTTACATATAGTACAATGAGAGTGATGCCAGGAGTGGAGGCAAACACAGCAGTCATTGTAGGCACAAAAATAGCTCACATGTAGCCTTCTATATTAGAATCTGTTTCAGGGGGAGAATGCTGGCCTTGGGAACATTATTAGCTCTATATTAATCTGTTTCCTTGTTGCCAAGGGATGCTGAACTTCCCCCTTGACAGCCTCTGAGAGGATGGTTTCAAGAGCGCCACACCTTCCTTCCTATTTAAAAAAAAAAACAACCTCTGCTATAATCATGCCCAAGCCCTCATTCTGCATGCTGCACTTCTGACTTTAATGGTCTTTTCTTTCTTTTCCTCCATCTTGGACTTTGGTTGATTGAGTGAGTTCAGGACTCAAGACTGTTCTTCTATCAGAAAACTGGATGAGGGCCAGCACCAGTGTTACATTCAGCCCTCTGCATTCATTGTATCTGCAAGGGTTGAATCGTATTGCAGAAGAGGGTTTCATTGTTGCTAAGATTCCCATGCAACTCAGTCCATCATGATGCAAATTATCTCCCAGGAAATTATTGTGTCCAGGGAAATTGCTATGTGTAATACGGTATTTATGCATTACAGTAACCTTTCCTCTGTGCATTCATGGACCACTTATGAATTTAGGATTAAAGCTCTCCCACCTAGTTTCAGGAATTCACTTGAGTTAGTGGCTAGTTCTGAGTCTTGCTATGTTATACTCTGTGTTTGTTGAACAGAGAAAAACAGCTAATTTTGACTAGTCAGGAATGCAAATGTCATCCAGAGATTCATCTGGAGCTTCATCTCCTGTTTCCTGTGGTTTTATATAAACCCAAATTTAGATATTAAAAACACAGGATGACTGAGTCCATTACTTGGTACAAGTGGAAAACTGGAGGTCAGCATAAATACATGATGGCCCTACTGAAAGTGTTAGACTCAAGAATGAAACTCAGTTCTTATCATTAACGTCCATCACTTCCAGCACAATACAATTGTTGGGAGGCTTGGAAAAGTCTGCTGAGTACTTTAGGGTTCAGATCAGGCCAACATATATAAAGACTGTGTCCAAACTAACCAGAAAATACTTTTTTATGTTGTTTTGGGGATTTTTTTTTTTTGTTTAAATCATCATTGTTCTTATCCCCTGATTACACAAACCAGAGTGATCTGAAAAAAAAGCACACAATAGTTCCCATCCAGACAGCATGTCTCACTTCTCTTTCCATGGAAACCATGGCACAGGAGCCTTGATGCAGTCCTGAATCTCATTCTGATACGAGCTCAGGGACACAGAAACACTGTTGTGTCTACAAGCTGTTCTGTACTCAGTTAAGTAACTAATACTGTTTTAGCCTGGCCTCAACTCACATGTAAATCCACTGATAACAGAGTGTCTTCCAGTTACAGAAACTTAAGTACAAGAGGGATATAATCCTACTAATATCACAATAGAATATTAAACCCTGTGAAAGCTGTATGTGGCAGAAATGTCCCCAGCTATTAAGGTCTGTATTAGGGTTTACATTGAGATGGTTCAGCTGATGAATTAGTTTTTCAGAAGGCACATTGCCCTATAAGCTCACCTGACATTATTGAGTTCTGATTTTCACAGCTTCAATACACTTTATGGCAAATAGAACAAAATCAATGAGATGGGGATGGTTGTGGTATATAATCTGCTGCTGATCAAGTTGAATGCTTTGAAAGAAGGGAAAGGGAATATGACAGCTGAAAGAGTTCTTTTAAAATGTGTCTTATGTGTTTGGAGTGTATATTTGAGAGGTAATAATAAAGATTTCCTTGCAACTTTCAATCTTTAAAAACACTTGAGATTAATCTTAGTGTTTTGAAACTGATGTGTATTCTGGGGCTATGGTGGCTTTCAGTCTTATGTGCTTAGACAGGGGTTTCCCCCTCACACAGTTCTTATTTTCATAAAAAAATAGAAAAGAAGAATTAAACAACGGCAAGGTTTCTCGGTGAATTGTTTGGCACAAAAGAGCAAATCCTTATCCAATATAGACAAAGAGTCATTGAGTCAGAATTCACATTTGCTTGAAAGAGCTCTTGCTTTCAGATTAAAAAGCTGAGGATTTCTGAGACAGGTTGTGAAGCTTGATCTAGATTTTCTGTGCAGCTCAGGAGATGAAAAGATAGAAGGAACTGATCGCCTTTGGACTGCAGCACTTGCTCCCTTGGAAGAAAATTCCCTGCAGAATACAAGTCACCCAAAATTGTAACTACACCGTCAGTTAGCACAAACTCCTATGTGTTCTGAAACCTAGACCAGTTCATTTTCTGTAACAGAAATTCACAAGCCACCAGCAAGACTCATGCTTTAATTTGACCTCTTGAGATGTATGTGGAAGACAACTAACCTTTCAGGCTCCTGCAGCTTGATGGGACCACACATCAGTAGGAAAAGCTTGCTCAGGCCTGAGGCTCACAGGCCACATGGAATTACAAAAGTTCAACTGATTTAATTGTGTGGATGGGGAAAAAAAATCACCTAGAGATAGACGTCTCTTTATTAAAACTGTTCAATTCCATAAAAATTGAACCCCAAAAACACTGAATATGTTGATATGTGCAGGGAAATAATCTCATTACATAGTGATTTTTAACCACGTAAAATCTTTAAGCTAGCTGATTTGTCCATGGCCTCATCCCATTTCTTCAATAGAGCAGAATTCTCTCTCAGGTGCATTTGCTAAGGAAGTCTCTCTCTCCATGGATTTCATAGGCAATAGTTATAAAACAGAATCACAGGATGATATGCGGTGGAAGGAACCACTGGAGATCATCTAGTCTGATCCTCTGTCAAAGCAAGTCCACCTAGAACAGGTTGCACAGGAACATGTCCATGTGGGTTTTGAATGTCTCGATACACAGACTCTACCACCTCTTTGGGCAGCCTGTTCCAGTGCTCTGCCACTGTCAAAGTAAAGAAGTTCCTCCTCATAGATCGAATTTCTTAAGTTCCAGTATGTGCCCATTGCCTCTTATCCAATGTCACTGGGCACCACTGAAAAAAGACTGGCTTATTCTCTTGCCACCTACCCTTTAAGTATTTATAGGCATTCCTCAGATACCCCCATCAGCCTTCTCCTTTCCAGACTAAAAAGCCTGTCTTTCAGCTGTTCCTTGTAAGAGAGATATTCTATTCCCCTGATCAACTTTGTAGCCCTTCGCTGCACCCTCTTCACTGTTCCTTGTCCTTCTTGAACTGGGGACATCCGCATTAGAAAATTAAGGAAGTGTGGGATAGATGAGGGGGCAATAGGATGGAAAGAGTTCTGGCTGTGTGACAGAACACAGAGGGTTCTAATTAATGGAGCGGGGTCAAGTTGTAGGCCTGTGACCAGTGGCATCCCTCAGGGGTCAAGGCCCAGTCCTGTTCAACATAGTCATAAATGACCTGGGCGAGGGGACAGAGTGTATCCTCAGCAAGTTTGCTGATGATCCCAAATTAGGAGGGCTGGCTGACACTTCAGAGGGCTGTGCCACCATCTAGAGCAACCTGAACAGGCTGGAGAGCTGGGCTGAGAAGAACCTAATGAGGTTCAACAAGGACAAATGTAGGGTACTGCACATGGGGAGAAAGTACCCCAGGCACCAATACAGGTTAGGGATGAATCTTCAGGGAAGCACTGCTGAGGAGAAGGCTCTGGGAGTCCTGGTTAGATAGCACACTTTCCATATGCTAACAATATGCCCTTGTTGCCAAGAGGCTGCATAGAGAAGAATGTGACTAGTAGGTCGAGGGAGGTCATTCTCCCTCTCTACTCTGCACTGGTGAGGCCACAACTGGAATACTGCATCCTGTTCTGGGCCCTCCAGTTCAAGAGGGACAGGGAACTACTAGAAAGAGTCTAGCATAGGGCAACAAAGATGATTAAGGGATTGGAGCACCTCCTTTACGAGGAAAGCCTCAAGGAGCTGGGACTCTATAGCCTGGAAAAGTGAAGGCTGAGGGGAGATCTTATTTATAAGTATCTAAAGGGTGGGTTAAAGGATGTTGAAGATGGACTCTTTTCAGTAGTTTCCAGTATATAGGACAAGGGGCAATGGGCCCAAGCTGGAACATGGGAAGTTCCATTCAAATATGAAGAAAAACTTCTTTATGGTGAAGGTGACAGAGCCCTGGAACAGGCTGCCCAGGAAGGTTGTGGAGTCCCCTTCTCTGGAGATGTTTAAGACCTGCCTGGATGCAGTCCTGAGTGATGTGCTCTAGGCACTCTTGCTTTAGCAGGGAAGTTGGACTGGATGATCTCTAGAGGTCCCTTCCAATTCTGACAATTCTGTGATTCCATGAATCCAACTGGACACAGTACTCCAGACGCAGCCTCACCATGGCAGAGTAGAAGGGGAGGATGACCTCCCTTGACCTACTGGCCATACCCCAGGGTGCCAGTGACCTTCTTGGCCACAAAGCATATTGCTGGCTCATGGACATCCTGTTATCTACCAGGACTCCCAGGACTTTTTTCACGGACTTGGGATTTCCACATGACTGCATTTGCTATGTATTTCTCTGATCAAAGAATGGTATAACCTCACCTTCATGACCCACTCTCTGTGGTCTTGGTTCTGTTCAAGTTGTGCTGCAAGCAAACAGACAGCATGCATTCCTCTGATTAGTCAGTTGGACATTTCCTGCAGTTAAAACCAAGAAGAAATATACTATTTCCTTTCCTCTGCACAGGCTGGGAAGAAGCCCAGGACTTTTCTGTTCAGAATCAATTGCCCCTGGAAAGCAAGGTCTGATTCTGTCAATTTGTGATTTAGCAGGGCTCTTCTAGGTCTTTTCTTAGTGTCTCTCTGTCTGTGCACTGGCAAAAGCACAGTATAAGCCAATGCTTGGAAGCAGGACTATGGGACAGGAACTCTCCTCTTTGGGGTCGTAGTCTTCAACTTATCCTATTTTGGATACCAGTATTTCATTTGACTTCTTCCATGTTCTTGAGATGACTTATTTATATTGATGGGACATCTTCTGGTCAGTCCAGTGTGAGGAAGTTAAAATCATATTTAAACTTGCCCCATGATTTCATACAAAAAAGCTGACTTCCAACTATATGTGAAAATAATACTAGCATAACCTAAGTTTCAATGTTAATATATGCATGTACAAGGTGTTGCTGTTCATCTTACATACTTTTTTTTGGGGGGGTGTAGAAAAATTTACAAAGTCATGACATCTTTATACTCATTGCATTACTTCCTGTCACAACATGATAGCTGATAGTGACAGAAGGTTTCCATGAGGAACCACTGTGGATGGGGCTGGAACATTTTATCAGTATTCTAGATGAATTTGAAGACTAGAAGTATGGTAAGATTGAGAGACCTCTTATTCCATTATGGACTCTGTGAGAGCTTATACATTTTTTGTCCTTCCTCCCCATGCTCAACCTCTTTGACTTTTAAGTTTTTATGCCTTTTAAGCTGTTGTAGCTAGTTCCTTTAAGTGTCTGTTCAGAGCTTCCTCAGAAAAGCCTCAGTTTCCTTACCTACCCATTTCTTTTCTGACAAGCTCATGGATTTCTTATTCCAACCCATTTCCTCAGCAAGACTTTTCTAGTCCTTCCAGAAAAGTGTACCTCTTTTGCATTCTTCTGCCTTCCCCATGAGTTACAGTTTTCTCTCCACTTTTGCATTCCTTCTCAATTTCTCTCTTCCCCTTTTTCAGGCCCTCTTTTGACAACTTCTCTAAGTGTTTTTCTCATATGCTGCCTCCTAGAGATCTGGCACTTCTGCATTCTAAATTCAAATCTACTATTTCCTCTTCAGCTAAAGGTCTGGAGGAATGAACAGCCGTCGATAACACTTATCTTTCAGCATCAACTACAGAGGTAACTGGGGCTCCTAAATTAGATAGACACATGCAGAAAGCACAAAGGATGAAAAATTGTCTGTTCTAATTTCAGGCCCAGCACAACCCATGAGCTGGAAATACAGGAAAAGACCTCTTCACCCCTCTATTGCAGTCAATGGAACAAATGGAGGCTGAATTTTTGTATTACACTGTAACTTGTACTATAACTATTACCTTAAGATCATGGGGAGGTTCATGCAATGTGCAGTTTTCCTGATATGCCAGAAGGGTATCTGAGATGAAAACAGCTCCCAGGTGGAACAGTTGTTTTGAAGTGACCAAGACTGTGGTTTCCTAAAGAATACACACTTGTGTGCATACACAGCAGCCAGATGATCTCTTGTATTTGTTCCATTTGTTATTAATGTTGGGTTTGCTAAACAGTTAAGTAGAACCATTAGTAGTCTCTCCCTCTCCTGCTGAAGCCTTGGACAGTTTGTATATCCTTGCTTATTTCCTTTATAGCCTCCATCTGCATGTCTGGTGTTTGTTTAGAAGACACACCACGGTATAGATGATTTACTATCCTGGATAGAAACAGACAAAAATACTAAGAAATAAAAGTTTTAAAAGGTGTAAAACCAGATCTAAAGTTTATTGCATTCAAAAATTCTAGGATGGATTTAGAAAATTGACCATTAAAGAAACCGACTGTGTTTGTAACACCAGTAACAAATAATGCAGGTAGAGATATTATCTATCAGACAGCAAAGAACGGATAGATTTGTAGATATATAGATGGACAGATAGAGAGATAGTGAAATAGGCAGAGAGACAGAAAGAGATAATACAAAACAAAGGGAAAAAAAATCTTTAAGGACATTATGAAATTCCAACAGAGAGCTGATGAGGACCACTTTTGCACATTGGACTGCATAGTTCCCTCCTTCTCTGTCTATAGTATTTGCATACATATGCATGTGTGGATGGGCACATACGCATGCACACACACTCCCACGCACTGTCAGCACTTGGTCATCTGCCATGCATCTGTGTTAGAACGAGGTACGTGAAATCAGCAGCATTGATGCTGGACCCTGACTGACATTCCCTCCGGCTACTGGGAGAACAAACTGGGAGCAAGAATGGGTTTTGTAAAACAAGTATTCATTCATGCAAACAATCCAATATTGAGACTGTGCCTATAACATACATGGTTCAAAGAGAGACTAGGTATAGCTTCAGAAGTAAAACATGCCATGGGATATCAGGGTGTTCTGAATTTGATCACTAATTCTGTCATTGCTTCCCCTGAGGCTGAAAAACTACACTGGAAAAGTGACCACTGACCTGGGATGCTTACGTCACACACCTAATCTCCATGCTTGGTTCTCTCAGAAGCTCAGCAAGCAGCTGGATACCCAAATGAGAATTAGCTGATAAAGTCCTTTTCAGAGTTAGGCCTGATTTTCAAGAACATGCACTGACTGTGATTACAGTTGTGGGAGGCCAACACTCCCAAAAAACTGGTTTAAAATCCATCTTTAACCTAGACTAAGTTAAATTCCCCTAATCCCAAACTGGAGGTGAAAAAAAAAAAAAAAAAAAGTAGTGCTTTTTTTTTCCTTAGAGCTCTTTGACTCGTTTCTGTCATCTCAATTAATAAATATAAATGTGAACGCACACATGCACACACAGATCTGCAGGTACACATACTTACACATACACACAAACATGCACACAAGCCCTAATTAAAAGGAAATTATTCTGGTTGCAAAGACAAGCACTTAAACACTAAGAGCCCCCAGAATTGAGGTTACATGCACAACCTGGATTTTCCTTTGTTGTACAGATGCATTCTAATTCAGCCTTTAATTACATGATCACTCACAGAGTAGATGGCATGTGCAGTGCCATTTGTTGACTGCAGAGGACTGGAGAACTCTGCCTCCCATTTCAAGCACACAGGAAAGTGGCCATTTTGGGGTAAATATTCTCCTCCAGGCATGACCTTTTGTTCTTTTAACTCATCCCTGTCTCAGGTCCATCCCTTCTCTCTGTATTCCCCTCTCGGTTTCAGTACAATATTCAGTCTTATTTTTTGGCATTCTCTGAATCTCTTTTTCTGCCTGAGCTTTCTAGTGCCCTATCTCTGAGTTTGCCAACCCTACACGCTCTCAGATCCAGTATGCTTTCCACAGCTTACTTTCCAATGTTCACTTACATTCCTTATATTAAGGAATCTGTAGTTTTTCTGCTACACCTATTTTCCCATCAGATTTATGTCCCCTCCCATTTCTCACCATTTTCCTGGATTCTTGTTACTGAGAAGCAGACTGTAGTGTCTCAGTACAATCCTTCCCTCCAAGTCCTCCATGGCTAACTGGCTCAATGCAAATAAATAAATGGAATATTCTTCAATCCTAGATTGAAATAATGGCATGGCAGCACATTCTCATATGACTAAAATCTCTTCTCCCAAAAAAACATACTATTTTTGTCTGTAGTGCCTACTGGAAACACCCTACTGAGCAGTGATGGCTTCCAAACTGCTCCCAGAAGGTGCCTTGGAAGCTGATATGAGTCAAAACCATACCAAAAACTTGACTAATATTAAGGCAAATAATAAGTCTCTTAACCCTGTGCTCTGGACTCTCTTTTCACCCCATCCCAGTGTACTCCAACCTCCTTTCCATTCCCAGTTCTTCTGATTTCTCCCCAGCTATCTCTTTCTAGTTTCTGCTCTAGCCTATTGGATCTCCTTGTCAGTCCTCGAAAGCACAGGGAAGACAAACTCCCTGCTTTTGTCTCAGGTATCTAGATAACCAATTTTTCCTGGTCTGTCCTAGGCTGGTGCTGCAATGACAGGAAAAACGCTCGTCTCTGCTGGAGCGTACCCAGTGAGAGACGAGTCACTGGGGAATCTGGTTTTGGAAATCTGCATCTCTGGTGAGCGTGTGAGAACTGCCATTTTCCCAAGGCTTTTAATTGGCCACTTTGGGGCAGATTTTCCCAGTGATAGGAAAAAGACTTGAGAAAGAGCTTCACCTCCTGTCAGCTCTTACTATCATGCTGTAAAGCATGGGGACAGGAGAGCTCTACAAAGCATCTAATTTGACTCAGTTCAAACCAGCCCAGTTCTCCTCTGGGTCATTCTCAGGGACAGACAAATAGCTCTGGCTGAAAATTTTGAGAAATAATTAAAGAATTTGAGCTGAATGCAGGCATCCAACTTAGAGAATTTCAGCCAAAACATGTTCAGTTTATCAAAGCTGAACAGGATTTTATTATAGAAAGTCTGAGGCAACCTTTGTAACTGCCAGCAGTGCTACCAGATCCTATTAAACTGAAATTTCCCTTCCTCACAGGGGCGCTGTGAGCATTAATTTGTTAATGATTGCACAATGATTTGATGATGAAAAGGATCATATTAACATGAAGCATTATTGTCCCTACAATACAAGCTTGCCTGCTTTCATTACTCATTATGTACAGGGACATACATATTATGGAAAAGGGATGGGGAGATAATAAACTTGATATTCTTTTCAAAGGACTAATACAACATGGTTACAGGGTTCACAGCATGGGTAATAGGAATATTCTGGAGAGCTCTATTTAAATAGCAAAATCCATTGGGTGGAGTGTAATGATGTGTATGTATGTCTCTGCACAAATCCTGTGTCTAAACATACATGCAAAAACCCGCATACACTCTCTCTTCTATTTCTCTGTCCTCTATTAACCCCCAGTTTCATTGCTGCTTTTACTTTACCACCTGAAACTCACCAGTGCTACTTTAATAACAAAAGGCCTCCATAAACAAAGCTCCCTTTTATTACAGTGATACCTTTTGTTGCCTACATTGACTAAAATCCTGTACTAAGCTCCTTTGGATACAAATAGTTTTTTATTTCTCTCCTCAATCAACCTTCTTGATTATAACTAAGACAGAGGGAGAAAAAAAATAGAAGGAAAAAAAAGAAAAAAAAAACAACACAAAAAAACCCCCAACAACCCACACGCATTAATTCAGGGAACAATCTTGCAAATGTTCACATGAGTAATCCTTCCTCAGATGAATAATCCCTCTGACCACAGCAGACTGATTAACGACAATGCAGATTAAGGTTTTCAGGATCGGGCCCATTGCCTGATCCCTGGGTTCTCACCCGAAGTTTTAGCGGATGATGGTCCTTCTCCTTTTGTTGCATGTATTAGAGACTCACATGCAGCTCTCAATTATTTTATTTGATTACATAGCTAATAGGCCCTGATCCTGTCAGCGCTCCCTAGAAAGCCTAACAAGCTGAAGTACACAACACCAGCTGAGTTACCAGACTTGGCAGGATTGGGCCCTTTAATAGTAGCCGAGAGATGTATCTTTCAGCTGTGATCAGACTGTGCATCTTTGCAATTATCAGTCTCATGTTTTATTTGGAAAATCTCTCAGAGAATCTGGAAGTATGTGGGCTGATTTAGCTACCTAGCTCTAAAAAAGGATAAATTACTATTTAAAAACAAAATTCAGGCATATCTTTTATTTATTGGAGTGGAACTTGCCTGAAATTTATTTTCTCTATTTAAAATAGGCATATTGTTTGTTTCTTTATTTGGATCAAAACTGTCCTGCAATTTATTTTATATCATTCAGTGAATGGCAGTTCTGTGTGCTATGAGTCCAGGGGTCTGAAGTTCAGCAGAAGAATCCCCCTCCAGCAACCTTTCGGCCTACTCCTGCCTTTCTTCTTTACTTGCTCGTTTCCCGGAGAATGAAGATATTCAGGACTGATGTCTCGCTATGCCCCCCTTCCCTGCACCAAACGGCGTTCATTAAAAACTTGCTGCTAGCAGGGGCCTGATCCAGCCCTCCTGGAAGTCATTGGAAAGCTGTCTATTGACGTCATGGGGACGAGGAGCATACTAATGCATGCAAGTACCTTTACTAATGCGGGCAGTCCTGTTAACAACACCGAAATTGTTCGCAGGATTAACAGCAATCAATCAAGCCCTTTGAAAGGCACATTAAAAGCCAAAGCCTGGTGCTGCAAACCCTTCCCCACACGAGGTGTGTGCCTACCTGTGGCTGGTCCCGCTGCATCTCTCTGCTCCCACCTCAGCAGCGTCGGTGCCTTCTTCCAGCTGTGCAGATTCGGGGGAGCATTTCTTCTGAGGAGCTACGAATCGCTGGTGATCGACCCCAAAAAGAAATCGGTTCACTTTCTGCTCCCGCGCCCTCGTTCCTCTCCCCCCCCCCCCCCAAAATAAAAAAAAAAATTACAAACCCAAAACAACAAAACAAAACAAATCAAACAAACAAAAAAAAAAATAAGAAAAGGCACTAAACACAGAGTGAGGAGTAGGAGCAAATGGGGCTGTAATCGGGATTGGAAGGAGAGGTGCTTTTTTTCTTGCAAGTAGACACGTAGGGGAAAGAAAAAAAAAAAAAAAGGAGGGCTGGGTGGGAAATTTTAAGTGGTTTATTTTTGTTCCAAACAGATAAATAATTTTTACTCTCCGAGAGAAACTGGAGCTTGTTACAAAAGACCTTATTCTTATAAAATTCTCGTGGACTCCCCTGCTTACGGATTGCTGAACTGGACCCACTGTGATTACACTGGGAACATTTCTCACTTGGGAACTGTTTGGCAAAGGCTGGTTTATAGATAACAATTTTCACTCCTCCTTTGCCCGTATCTGCTTAAAATCCAGTACAACCCCTCTATGTGTGTAAAGGTGCTTATGGGGTAGAGCTTATTTCTATCCACAGAAGCAGCTGTGTTCATCTCAGAACCCTTGTAGCAATATTTGTGTCCGTATTATTTCATCCTGCCACCCCTCACAGCTGTGCCTGTGCACCAGGGGGCTGTACTTGAACGGCATCCATTTCTAAATGACTATACTTACGGCTCTGTGAAAACGGGGCGTGGACCGGCTCAAAGTTTTAAAAAACATATAGACCGTTGAAAAATGGACACCCTCGCTGAGCAACAAAACAACTCTTTTCACTGCCCTGTTCTTTTAATTAGCTTTCATGTGGGATAAGCTGTGATTGCAGGCAGAGTGGCCTGCTCACGGACAAGGTGTTAACAGAGCTGTCCATGGAATGGATCAGTGCCGGGTGCTGTTTCACTTTTCACTATAGTGGAGATTCCTTCTTTAGGGGAAAAAAAAAAAAAAAAAATGGTTTAGCAAGACTTCCTTCAGTGAACCCTCCTAGCTCTATCACAGGTGCATTTTATGGTCCGGAAAGAGCAGATAGTAAGATTTTTGATGTCCTGGTTGAGGGTCGGGGGGGTTATGTGGATGAAGATTTTGTTTCGTGCGGGTTTTGTTATTGTTGTCATTCTTTGACCACAGTCCGAGGCACAAGACAGGGTTGGAGAGCAAGTGAGTCACGGGGCTGGAAATTTGGGAGAGGGCCCGACTGAGGGTTTTACCCACCCGCAGCTCCCGGGCTGTCGGACCTCCCCGTCTTTAGCCTTTGACCGTTGTTAAGTGCGTGCCCGGGGAGGGAAGACAGACAGATCTCCCCCCTTTAGATCCCAATAAATAGCATGCCTGGTCAGACAGCAGACAATGCGCGGTGCCTGCCACCAGCCCGGCGCTCGGCGCCTGACAGCAGCTGCCTCCCCATTAGCGGCGAAAGATGTTTAAAGAGCCGTAAAAGGCATCGAAGGCTGCCGGGGGCCGGGCTCGCCTGTCGCCCCCAGGTGCGGGCACGGGAGGACGGGGAGGATGGAGGGATACGGAGGGTCCTTGTCGGCCCGGTCCCCACCCCACAGCCCGCCGCTGACAGCCCCCTCGGGGAGCGTCCGCCGCCCAGGGGGAGGGCGCAGCCCTGATGTAAACCCCCCCACAACCCCTACTTGCCGCCCCCCCCCTCCCCCAAGAATCGGGACCCTCCGCGCTTGTCTCCTGGCAGGGGCGCTCGTTTAAGGCGCGGGAGGACTCGCAGACACGGGAGTAGTTGTAATAGCTGAGCCACCTGCATTGGGTTGATTTTTATTTTTTATTTTTTTAATTCTTTTTATGTTTTAAGGCGGGGAGCGGGGGAGAGGGCAGGACACTGCCTTGCCTCTGTGTTCTTTGTAAAGCAAAAGCCAAATAAAGTGAAAACTGCTGCAAAGGTGTTGTGTTTTTCTTCCTTTTTGTTTGTTTGTGTGTGTGTTTTGAAACAGAAACAAAAATACATTCCGGTCAATAAAACATGCAGGAACATTGCAAATTTAAACTAATAACCTCCCTCCTCCACGGCTGCCCCTTCCGTTTACAGTCACACGTGTTACCGGCGCTCCCGGGGGACGGGCGGCCGGGGGAGAAGGGGGCAGGGGGGGGGGGGGGGGGGGCGGGGGGGGGGGGGGGGGGGGGGGGGGGGGGGGGCCGCTCCCAGCCCGCCCCCCCGGGGCCGCCGCCGCCTCCGCCGCGGGGAGCAGCCGGCGGCGCCGGGAACAATGGCTGGGAGCCCCCACGGTGCCGAGGGGCGGCCCGGGCCGGGCGGGGGGGAACTGCGGGCACCCCCGGGGGTAAGGGAGACAGGCAGGAGAGGCGTGTGACTGCAGCCTGGTCGGGGGCTGGGGGGATGATTCAGGACAGGTAACTCGCAGGCTGCTCCGAGCTCGCCTGGTGGTGTTTCTGCGAGCTTCATCCCCGCGCAGCTTGCACGGGAAAGGGAAAAAGAAAAGAAAAAAAAAAAAAAAAAAGAGGGTGGGGGGGGAGAAAAAAAAAAAAAAAGGAAAATTGCTCTGAGCACACGCAGAGCCTTGTTTTGTTACTGTCCGGATTACTGTTATTATTATTTGGGGGACAAGGGGGAGTTGTGTCCTTAATCCGAGCCTCCCTGCCCTCCCCACCCCCAGATGCTGTGAAAAGAGAGCTGATTTCATTTCCACCATACAGTACACTTTGTCTAGAGAGCATTGTTCGGACAAGCAACTCCCGATCCCTGATGACTACAAAATGCGATTTATGTTTCCATCAGAGAGAGACAGAATATCCTGATGGTTTGAAAGTCGGGCAAGAAAATCTTATCTAATCAATCCCTTTCCAATACACACACACACGCACACACCGCACGCAGCTAGTATAGGAGATAACGCCCGCACTGATTGTACGTAAAATAAATATCGGCAGCACGAAAATTAACAATAGTCATCTCAGTATTTTTTCGCCTCCCTCTACAAAGCTACAATAACACAGTTTGCGCCTTTCCTAGCTTGATGTCATTATCATCAGCATAATTTTTGAAAAAAGAGCTTAAAGAGCATGCATTTTTTTATATATTCAACACGAACAGATATAGTAAAGAGAGAGTGTAACATCACAACCACAACAACAACAGAAAAAGCAACCTCTGAGCCCGAGGATTCGTCCGTGTCTGAACTGCTTTTATTATCAATTGCGAAATCATAATAAGAGTAAATAATAAATAAGAGACATCATCATAATAGGAAGAAGTCAGAACACCTTGGGTTTGTTTTTTTTCCCCCTCTCAAATAAAAAGGCAGATTTCCCGATGATCACTGAAATTATAACGACAGCGATTGATCGGAGGGCTTGCAAAGGAAAAGGAAAAAAAAAATCATCATCATTGGTCCTAAAAACGCAACCGTTCCCCTTTGCTCACTTGGCACAATAGAAATTGACTGTCTCTCAAAGAGCCATGCGCCTAGTGCTATTTATAGCCAGGGGCTGTGTTGGAATATACCATTAAGCTTCTCCCGGGCAGACAGACAGGGGGGTGGTTAGGTGGGAGGAGGGGGTTTAGCCAGAGTAGAGGCAAAAGCAATCCCCCACCCCCAGCCTCCCTTCCCCGCACACACACACATCCACACACTCACACCCCACCCCCTAGTCTGGCTGGGAATTTGAACCGATCCAGCCTGTTTAAACGGAAAGGACACAGATCTTCAATGTAAAAAAAAAATCAGATCAGACCCAGAGAGAGAGACGGAGAGGGAGGAGTGTGTGTGTGTGTGAGTGTGTGTGTGTGTGTGTGAAAGAGGGAGAGGGAGCGAGAGAGCGAGAGAGAGGGAGAGAGAGAGAGAGAGGGAGAGAGGGAGGGAGAGAGAAAGAAGAGGGGGAAAAAAAGGAAAGAAGATTTTCTCTATGTATATAAAGATGGCCACGTTAGCAAACGGACAACCAGACAATACCAGCCTGAGTAGCAATCACAGCAACCCCAGCACCAACGGGCATATGAACGGATTAAACCATAGTCCCGGAAACCCATCCACCATCCCAATGAAGGACCACGATGCCATTAAGCTCTTTATTGGGCAGATCCCCCGTAACCTGGACGAGAAAGACCTCAAACCGCTCTTCGAGGAGTTCGGGAAGATCTATGAACTGACGGTGCTGAAGGACAGGTTCACTGGCATGCACAAAGGTGAGTTACCTCCTGAACTTTCCCGGGAGAGATCGGGAGAGGAAGGCAGGCTCCCGCTCCCTCTCTGGGTCTCTCTTTCTCTCTTTCCTTTCGATTTCATTTCATTTTATTTCATTTTTGGTTGGCCCGGGGGCGGAGGCGACAGGCTGGAAGGGGGGGGGGGGGGGTGTGCAGGGGAAGAAATAATAGACCCTCCTGGAAAGAGAAGAGAGAGAAGCAGGGAAGGGAGTCAGCTCCGTCTGGTTCGTTTATTAGTATTTTTATTTCTTTCCCCCCCTTTCCTTGGGGGGCGAGATGCCGCCACTCGCGGAAGCCGGGGCGTCCAGGCGAGCGGAGGAGCGGGCGGCGGGGCGGGCAGGAGCTGTCCGCTCGCCGGTGGTGCTGAAAAGAGGAAGAGGATTTCTTTCTTTATAAATAATCTTTGGGAGCCACACGTTTTCCACCCAGGAGAGTGTGAGTGTGTGTGTGTGTGTGTGTGTGCCCGTGTGCCTGCCCGTCTGTTTGTTTGCGCGGAGCTGGGAAGCCCCTATTTTTACAACTGTTGTGTATCTGCCACCGGCGCATTTTCTTTTTTTCCTTCTTTCTCTCTTCTTTTTTTTTTTTTTTTTTTTTTCTTTTTACTGCTGTTACAATCATTATTTGCAGTCTTCTCCAATGCCAGAGAGTGAGTTACTCCGGGGGAAGTATTTAATTTTGGTTTTATTCAACGTGGGAACATCGGGTTATAAACAACAATAAAAAAGCCCATCTATCTCAAGTGGGGCGGGAGTTCGGGGGTTGGTGATGTACAAAATCACAACGTGTGTGTGTTGGAGAGAGTGAGCTAGAAGGGGTGGGTTGCAATTTAGTTCCAGAGGGGAGAAGGGTCTGATCCAAGCACTACTTTAATGTGCCCAAAGTCCATCCCAGGAACTTTTTAGGTTTTCTTTAAAGGCAGTGGAGACATACTCCCCATGCGATGTCTTGCCCGCTCCATCTCTGCCTGCTCCTTTCCCTGCTTAGCTTAGGCTCTCCGGAGGTGCATTTCAGATTAGATGATGCTACGTTTTGGGGGTGGGGGAGGGTGTGTGTAGTGGGGGAGAGATGCTCAGATCCTCGGATAGGAAAGTAGGACTCGCAGGGAGGAAGTTGAAGATAATTTGCACGGTAGCCTCGCTTAGGAGCAGGAGAGACCTGAGAGTGAAGTGAGCCACTTTATTAACTCAGGTTCTTTATATATATATGTGTGTGCATGTGTGTTTATTTCACTAGGTGTGTAGTGGGGAGAAAAAAAAAAAAAAGAAAAAAAAAGTGATCAGATCAGAAGTGATTGGGGTGGGACTCCAAATTTAGTGCAGGAGGAGAAAGGATTTTGAAGGGGTTCACGGGGGGAGTGGAAGTTACATCTGTTACATGAGAGGTTCAGTAGCAGTGTCTACTCCAGCTTGGTGGACTCCTGGCAGGAAGAGTCACTGGTAATAGCATTACTGGCTTCCCAGCTTTCTAGATGCCTTGGCGAGTTGTAAATCTTGAACTTAACAGCATGTTTAGCAGGCATCTCTTCCCCCTTCCCACTCACTCTCCTCCTCTTTTCCACCCCGAGGAAATGCGAGTGAAAATATACCCTGACAGTGCAAAGTACCAGTTTCGCACAGACTAGAGGAAATATTCAGGGCTCGGAGAACAGGGACTCAGTCTAAGTTATAGGATATTTCTTCCTTCCTTTCTTGCCGGTCGCTCCAAACACCCTTCTCATATTTGCAATGATCAGTGTAGCCCTTTCAAACCTTGCTTTCTTTTCAGACTAGCTTCCTAGAAGCCACATCAAGGTCTGATGGGCATCATTTAAATGTGACACCCATACTATAATAGTAATTATAACAATAAAAATAATAGCAAGAAGCAGAGGGAAGGAAAGGTCCTGGGAGGTTTCGTCTAATAGATGAGGCATAGTAAGAGTAGCCTCTGAGCTCATGTGTGCACGCGTGTGTTTGCAAAAATTATCTAAGCTTTCTGTAAAACAAAAATAACAACAGTAAAAGCTGCACTGAAGAGAATCATTCAACATAGTGTAAAGGAAATCTTTGAGCTAACACCTCGATAAAGCATTTTAGTGGTGGAGGGAGGTTATTTTGATTTGTTGATGAGATCTTCTTATATTCTGTCTTAACCCGGTAATTAATCAATCTATGTGATAACTTTATTTTCTATTTCATAGATGTGAATTCTTCCTCTTTCAGTTCAGTTTTCCTATTACGGTATGCCTGTATTCACAGAGACAAACTCAGGAAGGGGGAGAGAGAGGGAGAGAGGAGAGAGAGGGATCATTTATCTTGCTTGGATGTGTTTAACACATATTCCTGAATTAAGCAAGATACTAACTTCATTTCCCTTCATTTCATTTCTGTTCTAAAGCTGCACCTAGGAAAAAAGCCAGGTGGGAAATCTTGTCACCTCATCAAACCAAATTGCATGAGTTCATCTTGGAAAAAACAGTCATTTTTAACCTACTAGAAGTTTTGTACTTTGGAAGGAAAAATTATGATGATTATTATTATTTCACAAGCTAGGGTTTGAGTGAAGCTTCAATAGACACCCAGTTGCCAGTGTTTCAGAGATCAGTTTTATTTAGTGCATCCGAGAAGAGTTTGAACTCCTTTCTAGCGATGCCGCTGATTTATTAGCTAATCCTGATAAAAATGTGCCTCTGGCTACCTGGAAAAAAATTACTTTCTTGCCAGTAGTGATTAATTACTATTAAGTCAAAAAGCATGATGGGGCTTTGAAGGATGAGGATTGTGTTTGGCTTTTTTATTATTTTATTTCATTTTATTTAATTTTTTAATCTTTTTTTTTTTCTTCTCCCTTCTCTAAATGCAGTCATGTGAAACATAGTATTCACTCTGATCTCCTTATTTTGGCTTTGCTTTGCAGGCATAGGTGAAGATTTGCGCAAAGATAGTCCAACTTGGCTCTGAGGGGTAGTATGGCAATATGAAACCCCAAGATGCTTTCCATGAGTGATGCATAATGCTTATACATTAATTGATCCATCACTCTCAGTTGATTTCATTCCTAATCCAGGGGATGAGTCTGTGGCAGCCTCATCCCTGAAGGGTTAATAGTGGGCTGTAGTTTATTTAAGTGCACAGAGAACAAACCTTGGGTGTGGAGGGGGAGAAGGTGGGTTTGCATTGGGAGGAGGGAAGAGACAGGAATTAGCTTAAAGTAAAAACGCAGCAACTAGAGTATTTTCAAGTGTAAATCCATTGAAATGAGAGCACAGGATGTGCATTCTTGAAAATATTATGCAGAGATCTTATTGTAGTGCTGCTGTACAGCATGAGGAAATTGAAAATTAAGAACCTGAAGATAAAGAACATGACTACGCCCTCTCCCAAAAAAACTATCGCAAAAGGAGAGTGAAGTCCCAGGTTCTCTAACCAGCAGCCCTGGCTGATATCAGGCCAGATACCAGGGAAGAGGCAGGGGAGCACGATTCTCTTGCAGGCACGCAAAGAGAGAAAAGGGTACGGGGGAGCAGTGTGTCAGGGAAGGTGGGCAAGGCTTGCCAGATTCCCAAGAAAACAAGCTCTCATGGCTTGAGCGTGGCTGCTGCATATTTCCCCTGTCCTCACTTCTCTCCACACGGGGCAGGGACAGACTTTGCTCTAGGGTTGGGAAGAGGCTATGTGCTGAGATCCGTGGGTAGAAATCTACTGACCCACCCACACTCTCTCACACACACACACACACACACACACTCATGGAGTTAACTAATCACACTTGAACAATTTAGCAAGCCATTCATTCATAACTTCCCCCCTTCGTATCTAGCAGTGGAGTATGCTTAAAGGCTGAGTTACTGGGAGACATAAAGGTTAGTGCTCTCAGGACAGCCATATTATAATGCATTATCTTTGAAGTCATTTAAGGCCAATTTAAGTGGTATTTAGTATAATATTTATGAATTAATGTAATCTAAATATAGGATTGTCCCCATAGGTTTAAACAGCCTTTTCTGTCGAAGCTTGCTTGTACCCAAAGCCTGGAATGTGTTTTCATTTAAAACACACAAGTCTCCATAATATTCTATTTAGGAAGTCAGAAGAAATCAACATTCCACACTTAACTGAGATTAACTGAAACACATGCGGGTGAGTGCACTTAAAAGAGTAGAGATAGTTCTGCAGCGGGAAAGCAAGAGTCTTCCATAGACCTAAGAGATACAACATTATTTCAACCCTTATTTACGGGGGGAAAAAAGCACAAAATCCCCAAAACCTCCTGGAAATCCACCACTGCAGTCCCATGGTTAGGATGGTGTTCCTACCTGACCTGAACCTCACTCGATAAGCATTCAATGCAGCTAGAAAAATGCCGTGTGAAAACAATAGTTTAGTTCTTTTGCTGCTTTACCTTCTCAAAAGTATAAATAATTTTGAAATTGAAGACACCTCAGGAGTAGGTGAATAAGGCTTCCATTCATTTCATTCTGTTCTGTTTGAATACAAAGAAAAATGATAGAAAAATTAAAAACATTGTTAAGTTTAAGGATGTTTATGAAGGTTTTGTATATCTCAGAAATTCAAAGGTGCAATGAAAATGAGCATTCAGTTAAGATGATATATATGTATAAATGTATAGATTCGTGTGAGTGTATACATACAAGAAAAAGAGATGTATACACATTCATCCACACAGCCTTTGGGAAATGGAAATTTAGTTGAAAGAAGCACAGCGCAATACAGGTGCTGAATAAACTCCTCCATAATTGAAACATAAGGCTTGCCTGGCTGAAAGCAACACATACAGCATTTAGTATGGTAGTAAACCAAACAAGTTTTAGGGAGGTAAATGCACAAATAAACTGGAATAAAACAGAGGAGGCTTTATGCCTTAAGTCTAAAGAACCACCCCTTAAAACAATCAAATTGCAATTGGATAGCTTGGTGGAAGAGAGAGGAAAAAAGCAACCCCCTGTACATTATAATCCCCCGTACAGATGAGCATGCATGTGTATTTGATAATGTCAAACAGATAGCCCAGATTGCTTCATAAATTAGAGGGTTATATGTTAACTCTTTTTTTCAGGGGTCTGGACATGGATTCTGGTTTTTAAAAGCAGCTGCAGCCAGTTATGATGTTGTTGTTACGGTTGTGTCAGCATTTCCAATACAAACTCCAATTTTCTGGGATCTCTCGCTTGGCTGTTAAGTTTTGCACTGAAAGCTGTTCTTCAGCTAGCCCCACTACCATATCAACTAATCATCCTTACAAGAATGAATTTGGAAGTTACATAATGTGGATGAAAGAAAGAAATTAAACTTTGTGTTTCTGTAGCTTTTGTTTCTTTTCTTACCTTTCTACAGGTTATACTTATATTTCCTACACATTTATACCTTATGACTATTTTTGTCCCTCAATATCTACATATACTGGTGCCTTTGGGCATTTTAGGGAAGGAAAAAAAAGTACTTGTTTTTTTCTTAAAAAAATAGCGGCAACAACCAAATTTTATAGCCAAAGCAAGGTTTTAATTAAAGGGTGAAACTGGAACTTATAGATTTCTGAAATATAACAACAGAAACAGGGGACAGTTTGTTTTTGGTTTATTTTATTTTTTTCCTATATGCAGCCAGAAGAGATCGGGAATGTCAGCACTGAAGTAGGGGGGAAAATTTGAGAATCCTTGTCACCTTGGATGAAAAGCGTGGTTCATCTGGTCCCGTATACCGCATCAGCCAGTGGCCGGTGACACAGACAGGCCTTTCTTTAGCTGAGGATTCAAATTGCATAGTATAATAAAAGCCAGGCAGTTGATGGAATAGTCTTTTGAAGGAAGTTGTCAGAGAGTATCTGGAAATTTTGCCTGGGTGAAGAGTGAGTGAGATTGTGGAAAGTGTCTTGTGCTCAACTGAAAAGTGGATTGTACCTGTCAAGGAGGGCGGGCAGAGGATTCTCGATGCACGGTGGTCAAGAGCAAGGGGCAAAAGGGGCTGAATGACCAAAGAGGGCCTCCCCTAGCCTTAAGAGCCGGAAACACACAGCCACATTTTTCAGCAAGACGTCAGGGTGGTTTTTATCATGCATACCCTGTATGCATGCATACCAGCCGCACTGACCCGACAGACCATAACGACACTAAAGGAGCTGTTACCGTCCCTCCCGTCAATCAAGTGTGAACCGAGGCGGGTTTATGCGACAGGCAGTAATGGTTCCAGGGGAGAAAAAGTGGGGGAGATGATCTAGGCTGTTGGGCTGCTTACCTGCATTTAAAATAGAGAAAAAAAACCATCACATGCCCATAGACTCCCGTAGGTGCTGGCTATAGCCTTATAGTAATATTCCATAACAGGAGGCTGCAGGGCTCAAAATAACCTGTCCACTAAGCGCTGTCTGGTTTCTGCCCTGTAAGAGTTTGCAGGTAAGGTGTTAAGTGAGCTAAGTTGAACCCCGGCCTTAACAAACAGGCTGGTGATTCATTAATCCCAGAATCATCTTCACTTAAGGAGTGAAATCCCATTGCCTGTTCAATGGTCAGAAGTCAGTGAGATTTTTGCCGTGATTCTCGCGGGTTCATGTTTGGAAATCCTGGTGCAGGCTTGCACTTGCTCATTATTTCACATCCCCTTTAAAATTCTGGATTGTAGATTCACACAGCAAGCCACAACACGTGCAGTTAATACTACTAACTTCTAGGCTTGATGGCTTGTCCCCTAACTTAGCTTTCCTTCCGTAAATGAAACTAAAACTAAAACAAAGCTGAGGAACTGACAAAAGTCAGACCCCAGCCACATTTCTCACTCACTTAAGTGCTCCACCGATGCCCGTATGACTGTTGCTGGGGTTTGCCATAGAGGACTGACCCTTATGTATTAAAATCTGCAGTGGAAAAAGGGAAAAATAATGACCATGGCAAGCTAAAGTTATGGCTTTTCCTCCATCGTCGCTTCACTGACTGAGCTGGGGTATATATTATAGGGGCCTCTCACTCTCTGTAGCTCCTCGAGGTGCATCGTTACATTTTGGGGATCGCAGGATCTATTGAATCACTTGGTGCTGTAGCACTTGGTGTGCGCTGGTGTCAGGGTGTCACCACAGATATTGCATTTGTTTGCTTTTGTCACCGTGAGCCACAGTCTGAATGCACACACAGGTGAATGCAGCTTTTAATGTGCATTCATTATGTCCAACTGACATCCCCTCGATGGAAGAGAGGGCTTATTATTGTCTCTCCTTAAAATAAAGATGGATGAGAGCTTTAAACCTCTCAAATAAAGTGCCTGACCATACATAGTAGCTAAAAATAAATCATATACGGCCATCTATTCCATGTAAATGAATGGCAAGACATATAGATATAGACATTGTGTTAAGTTTGTCAAGCAGAAGCAGCCAAAAATATTGATCAAGGCAAGGGGGAAAAATTGATAATGAACTGGACTCCAAGAAGACTTTAATTGACAGTGACTTCTGTGAACCAGCTTTGGACAGTATATATAAACTGACCACGATGTAACTTTATTGCAATGCACTCTCCTTTAATTAATTGTCACCTTTGTTAAGACTGGCTACAGATCAAAGGTTTAAAGTTACTTAACAGGTTCTTAGTAACAAACCCTTCAGATGCATTAGAAATATCCGACAGCTCAGCCAATGAGGCATGCAGATTTCGATCTACCTCACCCTTATCTGTTTATTTCTCCCTCCTTTGTTGAACACGGACAATCATTGTTTAACATTAACTATTTCATAGATGGCTTTGTTAGTAATGTTGATGCTTCTTGGGCATATAGTTGTGGATAAGAGGGGCATTTGCTGTTAGGTCTGTCAAAGTATTTGGTGACAGAGAGTTGATTACTGTTTGATAGACCAAGGTGCAGTGCAGACACAGTTTGTAATGCAAGCTATTCTTTCCTTTTTATGTGGCTGTGGTCTGTAATTTTCTTATTAAAGTTTGGAAAACATAAAAAGACATAGTTTGCATGAAAGGTGTGTCCGAGAATTAACTTTTATATGAAATGTATGTAAGCAGAGAGATAGAAGTATGCCTGCCACATTTATATATCACACACACGTGCAAACATTTATTATATGTGCATATTAATGAAAACATACATTCAGTACAGACAGGCTGATATAGGCCTCTAAATAATTCCTTTCTAAAAGACAGTACGGAGATCGCTCTCCTGCGTGAAAGTGGCAGGTGACTTAACAGGCTATTCCTGAATTATATGCAGAGTTTAATATGATACATAGCTATTTGTTCATTATACTAATTTAATGATACAGTCACACTTAATTAATCTATCTCTGGTTTATTTGTGCATTGTGTCTGAGCCTCCAAAATATTTTAGAGGCATTCCGGCTGACTTCCCAATGTGCTGGGGCAGATAACTCTGGACATGAAGCTTCTTCAAACAGAATAAAAATGGAGCTTTACGGACAGTGTTGGTCTGATGAGATTTGACTGCATATTTGGCCTGTTCCTAATTCAAATGCCTGTGTATATAATACACAGAGACTGTGTACGCACACATGTATCGAAAGGGCATTTGCACATAGTTCCTCTCCTTTTTGGTCCCTAAGGACAGATTCACATCATATAATATGCATCACTCACTGCAAATGCACACAAATATCTTTGTCGGATTCGGTAGCTTCTTGCAGGTAGATGTATAAAACAGCATCAGCCTAATAATATTCCTATAAAACAGTGCTTCCTTCCTAGGATCCAGAGGGATGAAGGTTGTCAGAAGATCAAAAGATATATCACAGTGTGCTTGTAGAAATCCCCTGATTATGTTTCCTCTCTATAATGCTCTAATTCACTATTTGATCAATTGTAAAAAGGCCAATGCTTTAGGAAGAAAAAAAAAAAAGTATTAGGTTACTAGATGCTTGAGGGTGAGTGAAAATCACACCTAAAATTATATGTAGCAATACAGTAATGAGCTTATCAATACTTCTTTAAGAAATCTGACAGCCCTATAGGAGAGATTCAGTTCTGTGAGCAAAGGTCACAATATAGATATTGCTTATTAAGACTATCGATAGGCTGGTTGACCAATCTAACCAGAGACTGTATAATGTACCTGCTGTTAACAGGCAGGGAGGAGAACTATGAAGAATTTACAGAATTGCCCACATGTAATATTCATAATATTGATTGATTCTAATAATTTAATAAGGTAAAGATGCACTTCTTTGAAATGGTGCATGGAGGGGCGGGGAAAGGGAGATACCTTTTCTGAGTATATTGAACAGCCTTGAACCTCTTTGAAAGCTAACCAAGAGAAAACTCAGTTTTCTTGCCTCTAACAGGAAGGTCTCTGTTCCTTCCCCATTATTTCATCTGACCCAGACAGAAAAATGAAATATCTCTTTCTCTAGGATTGGGTCTTTACCTGGCAGCTGCAGAGAAGCCAGGGACCTGAGAAACTCAGAGCAGCCGTGATCATTTTGGTCAACCAGTTCAGCCCATGTCAGAACAGGATTAATTCCAGAGAGGTCTTTTTCAACACAGCAATGCAATGAAATACTTGATTTATTTTATTTTTTCACTCCTTTATCAGCATTTAAGAAACGTGGGGGGAAAGAAGGTGGAAGTAATGTATATTCTATGTTATGCATAATCTATAAATGACGGGAAAGGACTTTGCAGAGCAGCTACAGACCTGCTCCAAAGTCTCCAGGAAAACTCTATCTTGCCTGCAGCAGTGTTTGGATTGGGCCCTAAGTTACCGGTGGTTCTGCAAGATACCCGATAATATGCAATGCAACCGCCTTTACTTTGTTAACTCATCTAAATCAAGATACACAGACCAGCTTGCTTCCGAATTTCCTAACTATTCCCTCTTCAGCAATAGGTTGCTTTATCTAGGTAGCTAGTTCACTCCTTCTACTATACCATTCAGCTCGAAATGTCTCGTTCCAGTTTCCGTATGGTAGTTTCAAGATGGTTTGCATTTCATTATGCCTTTTTTTCAGTTTACAGGGCAAGTGTTTTTCTTTTGTGAGCATTTAATTGCTTTTAAAAGCGATTTATTTGGTGGCATTCCATCTTCAATAATACATGGATGAGGATGTAATTTTTCACCGTCTTTTCTAAAGATATATTGTTATTCAGTTATGCTATTCTGTGGGGTTTGTTCTGGTTTTGTGCATTCGGAGGCAGTCTGGTAATTTTTTTTCTTTGTTTTCCTTCTTCCTATCTTTTTTTTTTATTATTATGGAGTTTTTTTTCTTCTTTTAAGAAAAAGAAATCTCACTCAAGATACCGGCAATAAATGAAAAAAAGTAGCAGTGGAATTGAGGAATGGACAAGACAACCAACAAAAATCCTTTGACAAAGTCTTTAAAAAGCATATCATTGTTGCATGTTTATTTGCAAGAGTCTGGATCCAGCCAATTTTGATATCAAAGAAAAGAGTATCTTTCAAATTATTTAACTTCAAATTTAGTCTTAGAGACAGAAAAAAAAAAAAAAAAAAGGCAAGCTAACCCGTCAAAACACTAGAAGGAAATGAATGTAAAGATCTTGCAGGAGATAAGGGTGATACAGTGGTGCTAGGTTTTACATCCTACTGTGGGTTAGTAAACTCCAAATTAAACAAATAAACAAACAAGAAAATCAAGCATTGCCATTCATTCTGGGTTATTTTCTAGTGTCTAATACACCTTAGAGCTGCCCCTTTTAAATTGCTGCCTGTGCCTGCAGCTTCATTCAAAGGAAGGGCATTATCTGGTGGGTGAGGGCAGGCAGTGAGGATGCCTAGGTTCTAATCACAGCGTGGATAATTACTCACCAACACTCTCTGATGGAGTCACTTAAGCTCGGTGCCTTCAGGCCTGATCTGAAACCTGTTGAATCAATGGAAAGATTCCCATTGGCTCCAGTGAGTTATTGATCTTTCATTTCCCCATCTGTAATATTAGGCTAGTCAGATTTATATATATTTTTTTTTGGTTTTTTTTTAAGGAGGGAGAAGTTAATGGCATAAATTTGACATTTATTTTTTCTCAGTAAAGGTTTTGATGCACCTCTGATGACTAATGTGTTACATTAGAGCCCCTTTCAGTGCAGATCAGGAAAACATGCTTTCAAAAAACATGCAGTGGGGAGGTGGAAAATTAGCTTTATTCATTTCATTTGTAAATACATATTTGTCCCTGCTTTACTAAGAAAGGGTCAATGGCAATTTTGCCAGTTTTCGTTGTGTGAGTAGGATTCAGCTTTTGTAATTGTCTGTCTACAGGAATATCATCATTCACTGATTCAGGATCTTGATTTTTTTTTTTCTTTCTTCTTTTAGTGAATCACATATATACTCTTCATTGTTATGGCAACTGAGGGAGCTGCAAAGCTCAAGGATTTGACGAAGGGCTGCATCCCACCTTTCTTCTCTAAGGGCCTGATCCAAACCCATTGTTCACAATACGATTTGGATCAAGCCGAAGGTATCTGCCTTCACCGGGTCAGTAAAAAGAGCAAGTTCCCTCTAGACAAGTGTATCCCTGCCCTCAGTATGGGCAGATGGAATTGGCAGTCATCATCCATTTGCTGAGGACCGACCCAACACTCTCTGAAGTCAATAGTTAGACTCTGACCCAGTCTCACAAACAACAGACAGACACTGTGTGAATCCTTAAGCAGGGATGTGAATGTCCCTGACTTTGGCAGAACAAGGTAGTCCAGAACAGAGTTTTCATTTTTGCTACCCAAGAAGTAGTTTACTGTGGGGAATAAACAAGATAGCAGTGACCTCAAGTATCCAGTCACAATAAAATTAATTTAGAAACCATTTCATTTAAAATGATGGTTTCAGGTGATCTCCTACAGCGAAGATTCACAAGCAAATGAAGCTCCTTTTTTTTTTTTTTTAATTATTATTTCAGTTGCAGTTTTAGTTAGTTCATCAATAGCAATGCATGTGGGGTTGTTGTTTTTTTTTTTTGTGTGTGTTTCCATCCCATCTGTGCTTATGTCTTATGAAATAAGCGGAGGAGCTGGAGTGTGCATGTGTGTATGTGTGTTTGTAGAGTCGATTATCTAACCCCTAGTCTATTTGAAATCATCACAGTGCACTCAAGTCAATGATATTCTGTCAAAGGCGGAGAGGAAGCGTGCATGCAGTGCGAGTGTGTGAACGTGATGCTGTTTGATTGCCTGAAATCCAACTAAGTCTCAGTTTCAAAGGCCCGGGGGCAGCAGGGAAAGTATTTGTTTGTTTAATTATTTATATATTTACTCAGCTTTACTTACAGTGTTTGCAGATGGGGGGAAAAAAAATTGAAGAAGGAATGTTGGGTTCTTGTTTGGAGGGGAACGTGTGTTGTATTAGCCTCAATCTGTTCTCCCATATAACGGCTGCTTTGTGCTGTTAAATGATCATTTGTTACTGACCGGCTCATTGAAAAAGGCCAGAAAGGTGCTGGTAGAATTAGATTTTACGAGTTTATTCATAAAAGGAGTTGCACAATACGTGTGTCATTCCCCTGCCTTTTCCCCTGCGCTGATCCAGGGACAGGACTTCTGGCAGCAGCTTCTTAATCCGAAAGGAAATAGCCGAGCCACCAGCGAGGCCAGTGACTCTGCTCCTTGCTACCCGGCAAAAGTCATCAGTCTGGTTGCCAGGCGCGTGGCTGGCTCCTCGGACTCGGTTCTCCATCCTGAGCCCCTGTGTTTCCTTTCCAAGTGCTACACACCTGGACTCTTGCTGGCAGGTTTGCATCCAAGGCCAGCTCCTCATCCTCTCTTCAAGCTCCTCCCCTGGTTGCAGGGGCAAGCAGGGGTGCGTGGAGCACAAGCTCAGACCCCTCCCCTGGATCAGGTCCCTTCCCCAGGTGCTGCTCCAAGCTCTCTGCCCATTTCCCACAATGTCCTTCTCAGCCTACCTGTGCTCATTTATTTTCCATAGCCAATCTCTTCCCCTACAGACCTGTTTCCCTGGCTCTCGCCATCACTGTTCACACTCCTCCTCCCTCAGTTCAGCTCTGCACCACCGTTTTGCCGTCGTGCTGTCGCTGGCTGTCACCCCTGTAGAGAACACTTCACCGGTTCATGTTGCGAGTCACCACTCTGATTCTCTCACACAATGTTAACTATCTCTCCTCTCCTTTCTCTCTCAGCTCTTCCCTGAACAGGGTTTGGGAAAAAGGAGCCATACTTAACCAAGGATTCTCAAATATAAAAAAAAATCAACCGAAAAAACCCCCACGGGTAGTAGCAGAAAAAACTGTACCCACAAAGTATACACACACATGGAGATACACAAACATAACTATTTCTGAACATAAAGTACTGAGAGAGTAGACAGAAAAGGTGTTGTTTTTTTCTTTTGAGGTTCAAAGCTCAATGTCCTTTTTCAAAGATTAAAGAAAATAAAACAGTTCAGTAAGTCTATAATAATTTCACCAAGGCAATTGCACCTATTTTTTTTCACTTTTCTTGTTTCATTAAATCAGCAGCAGACTTCTCACACCTGAACAAAAATCCTGCATATATTTTCATTTGAATTCTTAAAATTGTGATCTTATTCTTAACTATTCCTGGCACCCTTTTTTGGGACTATATGCTTCCCTGATGTTTTGAAACATAACTATCCCTCAGCTCCAGGACCCTTCTCTAGCAATTCCAAATTAAAGCAAGAGGGCAAAATAAGCCTTTGATGTAGTGCTGCATCAGAGTCTTCTTCATTCAGAGGTAGGTAGGAAGGGATTAGGAGCCCATTCCTAGCCCAGCCTTCTTACTAACCTTCTGTGTCCTGCCAGATCCCATTCCTAGACCTTGTTCTTCCTCAGTTTGCAATGTGTAAAGAGGAATTTACGATATCCAGCTTTGCAAAGAGCTTTGTGTGTATTTAAGGTAGAAGTCATGCTGTAGCTTTAGCGGTGATGGTCTAAGGTTATAAATGAGACAACATTTGTAAGGAGAGGTAATATCTTTTATTAGTCCAGCTGATATAACTGGGGAAAAAACGGCAGACTTCCTTGTGTGCCTGAAAGCTTGTCTATTTTTTTCCAACTATATCAGTTGGTCTAATAAAAGATAGTACCTCTCCCAGCAATCCTTGTCTCATTTGAGGTGTAAAGCACGCAGACTGATTATTTAGGCCTGTTTTTTGTCTGTGTTGAGGGATTAGACATTTCCTCACCTAGGTGGCCAGGGGAAAAGCGGACTGGATTGGTGTCCCTTTCTGTCACCTTCTATGATCTGCAGCAGTGACCATCTCACAGGCATTAAGAGGCGCAGAGAAACTCTGACAACCCCTGTTTTCTGATCCTGGAGATGTCCTTTCTTTTTTTCTGTTCTGCTCCCTTACGAAGCCCCGCATGCCCTCTCCTCACCCCTGTGACTGTGATTTATTTATAAAATTGCTGCGTGTATGTGTGTGTGCGTGTGTGTGTGGGCAACCACACAAACATCCCCAAGCTGCCGAGCAAGCTGATGAGCATTTGCTAATGTATTTAGCAAGTAATACTGCAAACCACAGGCAAAAAGTACAGTGAGGAGAACAGGTAAAATACTTAAGCCAGGGAAGACTTTGGAAAGAAGGGATTTTTCCCTCAGCTACAAATAAATTGCAGCCCCCTCCATGTCTTGGAGAAGCATTTTTGGGTTCTTTGTTTGATTTCATAACACACAGATGAAAATTCTGAGCAGCTGAAAAGAATCCAGAAGCAGATAGCAGATTTTCAGATGCGGCAAAATTCTACTCCTATGCATAAGGCAGCAGTAGTCAGAGGACAGCTATTACTTATGCTTGGCTTTACTAGCAGGGAAGGCATCGGATCATCTATTCAGATCAGGATAGTCAGCTATGCCAAAGGTTTAATCAAATATTAAACATGGTCAGTAAACTTAAACCAACGTTGAATGTGCAGGAGTTCTGCTCCTTTGCAAGCAAGTACTCTAAGAGAAGAAAGTTTTCTCCCATCTCCCTCTGATTGGGATTTTCTGTGTCTGGAGGGATCCTTTTTTCAGACAGGGAAACACACCAGTGTATGTCTAGGTAATACATGTGCTTGTGGGGATTTGCATGTGCATCTCACTCTGCCAAGTGGAGACTGAGTTGTTTTTATTCCGCAAGTTCCTCTTTCTCTCACAGATCATTTCCCATACACTTCTGATTGCTCACCCTGTACGCTTTTCTGTGTCCATCTGTCCCTCTCCAAATACAATGCTTTCTCCTCGCACTCCCTCTCATCATCCGCTCAACCGAGTTAGAGAGGTGGATGCATCTAGATGTGTATGCATGTCTATGTGCAAACCCATGCAGGTAGATGCTCATATCTGGCTGATTATTGGTAAATAATACACGTACAAAGCCACATCTGCCTCCTTCCTATGTACATTTTGGCTGTATTTACATCCTCCAGCCCTTATTTATTCTGACTGGGGGTACTCAGAGGTAGAACATTTTGCAGGGAGTTATGGTTTACAATGTTACCTCTCCCTTATATTATTCATTCTCTCTGATTTTTATCTAATCTCTCTTTGATTGTCCTGGTGCAGCTTAAGAGACAAAGTGAATTTTTATTACATCATCAATATAATCTCCAGCTAATCAGCATCTGTGTGCATTACCATGCCCCCTTTGGCTCTTCATCTGTGTCCATAAATAATAAGAATAATAATCGGGGCTGTTTTTGTGTGCGTGCGTGTGTTTGTGTGTGTGTGTGTGTGTTGATATCAGGCAGAGAGTCACAGCTGCACTTTTTCCTTTCAGCCAGCTTGTTTTAGCAACATTGGACCCAGCTTTGTGCAGATTGTCTTGACGATTGCCCAGATTAATTTCCTGGTGCCTAACGCTTAAATCATGGAAACAATTAAAGCGGACGAATCCATACACATCTTCTCGCAGTGACTGAACTTTGCTGTTAACTGGTACACACATTTCCATGGTGTTACAGGCAACATGCCCAGTGCCAGTGGAGTGTGGAGCAGTTAACATATCCCCCTATAAGGGTGTTTAACCTCTAAATTTCTAGTGTGTATTTGCCACTCTTTCTTGGGTAGGAGGGTAGCATATCTTTCAACTGGAAGCTTGGAGGCTCAATTTTTGGCTTTTGATTGCTGATATTTTTCCACAGCTTGCTGTGCAGCACTTAGCCTACCACTTAGGACCACAGATTTTGCAGAGTTGATCTCCTATGCTTTTTTTCTCTTTCCTTTCCAGCTCTAGAAGAACAATGACAATAATGCCTTCCCATAAAGTAAGACTTGTGCCATACTTTGAAATTCTCATCCTCTGTACAGATGTCTTGTGCATTTTAAACAGATTTGCTCTGATTTCTCTTTAAAAGTTGGCAGAGTGAGGCAATGGAAACACCTCTCTGTAAAGCAGGCAGACTTCAGATTGGCTTCCCAGTAGTTTAGGGGTGCAAGTGTCTATTACTTGCATGTAATAGACAAGCTATAATACCCGTGCCCTGTCCTGCAGTGCCAGGATTAGTCCCCTCCAAGTTATCCAAGACTGATCACACTTTGCCAGAGTTCAATCAGATACGACAAAGTCTTCAATAAAAAAAAGCACATACACTCATGGATAAATTTTAGAATGATATACTAAACAGCAGCGAACCCCTTGGGAAAGACCTGTATCTCTTCCAGATGAAATGTAGTTATGGTATACAGCCGTCCATCCAGCAAAGTGTGTGCTTAATTCATATTGTGGAAAGCCTCCCAGAACGCAATAGGTTCTTAAAGTTGAGCAGGTGCTTAAATGCTTTGCTGGATCTGTGGAAATCTGCAGTTCAGATGAAATAATTAAGCGTAGGGGTGTTACAGAAGCCAAGTGAAAAGCATAATTCTGTGACTCAGAAATAACACTCCTTCATATCTGTGGCAGAACACTGAAATCATGAAAGAAACACCATGTACCTTGAATACCTTGCAGTGTGGATTATGCTAAGATCCTTCCTATATTTCAAAACATTTTCTTCCTGATTTTTTAAATGGATAGATTCTGTTTAGATTTGGCCCTGGGAATGGGATTTGCTCTGAGCAAAGAGAAACATGGAGTATTTTCATTTGTCATCTGCAGTTTTCTTTTTTTATACCAAACTCTTCTCCCTGGCCCCTCCAGCTCCGCTCCCTGTTTTGACAAACCAGCTCATTTATCAGATGGGAAAAAAGGAAGGGGGGAACAGGAATATTTTTGGTTGCTTCTATTTTGCATGATATAATCCCCCTCTCCGCTTAGCACCTCCATAAATAGGAGCTCCAATCTGAAACTGGTCACAGTTTATCGTACTCGGGACTAGACCAGATTGGGTCCTGAGTCTCTATAAACCATCTAATAAAGAGATCAGACTTTTGCACCTTAGATAAAGTTGACACTTTGTAAAATGCCTCTTGATTTTCCTAGTATCCATTATTATTTTGCCTTTCAATTTTGGAGGTGTATTTGCATGTGTACTCCGAGGCCTATTTTTATTGTTTCACTACTTATTTGCACCCTTTTGCCTGTCATTAGACCCCTTCTTGCCCAGCATCCCCAAACCAAGCAGCTAAGTCTCCTGGGCAGGTATGAAACCAACATCATTCCCAGATAAAAATCTACCTTGAAGGATGAAGAGCATCCCTCGTTTGTAACTGGAAGGCATGAAAAAGAACACATCACTTATCTGAATTTGCTGTTCATCCAAGCACTGTTTATGGAGATTTACAGTACCTTGCCTGTGCAAAGAGCTCTATTGCATGGTGACTGCTGGAGGATTTTAGGTGGCGGTATTAGCTGCGATATTAAAAATGCATCGGAAGGCACGGGGTGGGAGATTAGTTGGATAGAAAGACCCATGAATGAAGGGTTAATTACATTCAAAGAGGCCATCGTATGGAGCAGAAGAGGCAATAGGTTTCTTTTCTTCAAAATTTACTAAATAGCTGGAAACACGGTTTAATGAATTTTAATGGGATCTTTCTGAATCCTATGCATATTGCATCTGCTGACTGTAGGAAGTCAAAGTATTGTTGAAAGGGAGGGTATTGCCCTACTTTAGGTTTCACAGTTCAGTATTTAAAAAAATATTCTGCAACAAGCACTTTATTCAATATATATTTTTCTCCTTATTTAATTCCCCCGTCCCCCACCCCCACCCCTGCAAGCGGAACAGACTTTCAGGATCTGTGAGCCCTCAATACCATAGATTATTCTACTGTTATATAACACGTGCTTTACATTTATTGAGCCGTCTTGTGCCGTCAAGATAAAGGAGGCCTTAGTATTTTTCCCTGCTTAGGAGCCATCTATGAAGACATGGTGATGAATTCTGCTCTCAGTTATGCCCATGTAAATCTAGAGGAACTGGCTCCCGTGAACTTCTTCCAGGATTACTGTGATATACATGAAATCAGGATTTGGCCCAGTCTGATGGAAGTAAGAAAGGAGAGAAAGAGTCTGAGTTTCCTTTTTTCCTTCGCAGTTTGCATGGGCAGTGATGGGATCATGCGCCGTACAACTCACCTCTGTGAGGGCTCCAGCACGGCCAGCAGAAAAAGCCAATCTATTTGACTGCAATGCAACACAAACGAGATATACACAGGTTAGAGAGAGTGGGTCATTTAGCAGTGTGTCAGAAAACTTGACTGCAACATCTTTATCACGGTGATTTGCAGCAAGCCAGCATAATCTTCTGCCTCAAAATCAAAGGGAAACTGAGGCAGGGCACGTAGCAAGCTTGTCATAGAGCAGCTGTGTGTCTGTGTCCAACCCGTATTTTTACATCTACCTTTACTAAGTTGAGGTCACCCATCACCTTGGTAACTTGAATTTTCTCTGTCGCTCTTTCTGAAAATGCCAGGCACCCTTTCAGACAGCTGATAGTATAAGGCTGTCCTATTTTTCATTAACCTGGGGCCCAGTTCTCCTTGGGGGTGAAGAGAAAGTTGCTGAGACCCTCTCAAAAGAGTCTTTGAGGTTCCCTTGAAGCCAGCAGGAACTGACGGCTTAACACTTTACAGGGCTGTGTTTAGGTCTGTGGAAAATGAAAATCATCTTCACTGTTTTAGCTGCAGCAGCATGATTAGGGTGACCAAACTTCTTTATTAGAGGCATGACAATACCTGTATATAAATGGTTACACTGACATGTAAATGCACATACACACACAGTAGTAGCAGAAGGAAAGTAAAAGCATGCTGGCATGAGGCATTTTTACACTAGTACGTCTGTGCCCACCATCTAGGGTCTATTGGGATAATGTTTTCTGTAACAAGGTGATGTTACACTGGTTCAGGGCTGCGGACCTAGAGGGTATCCCAGTGCAGGAACCAGAGTTTTCTAAAAGCAGAGACAACCTCAGATCTGGATCTGGAGTAACACTGTCCAGACTGAGAACAGCAGGAGGACTTTGCACCCGGACTTTTGTAAAGAAGAAAGACAGGTATTTAAATGCAGTTCTGCAGGACTTGAGACTGCATCTCTCCCCAGTATGGAGTTGTTGTTGCTTTTCCCCCTTGTCTCCCCATCCCTCCCTCGTGTGTTTCAGATCTTTCTTTCCTTACAAGCAGACAATGTGATGCCTGCTTGAATGGCACAGATAAGTTAGCCATGCAGCTCGGAGCACCAGCCTTAAACCACCTAGCCTCCCTTTGATCTGAAATCAAAACAAAAGACGTCGGAATCAAAATGATCCTTTGCCAGGTAACGGTTACTTTGTGCGCGTTGCCTTAATTCAGATGCATCTCTTTGTATCATGCCCAGATCTGCACTCGTCTTAATACTTTATCAATGTGCCAGCAGGCTGCTTCTGTCGTGGATACAGCCGTGCAGAAGCTGCCAGCGTTTTTAAGTAAAGCATTAAACGATACCTCAGGTGACAGCAAATTGTTATTTCTTTACACACTTCCCCTCCAGTTCATCCCCCTTCCCCTTCCTCACCAAGCCCAGATGCTAAAGCCTTGATTTTTATGTCAGCCTCGTGCTCAAATTATACAACCCAAATGCACTTCCCCCCCCGCCGCTTTTTTTTTTCTTTTTTTTTTTTTTTTTTTTTTTTTTTGTGTCTCTTGATGGGAGCTGCAGACAAAATGAACCTCACAAGCAAACAGCCTCTCTTGGTGGCTCATTTCTTCTGTTTCAGGTGAGCTGCTGGGGTGGCTCCAGAAAAACCACCTACCTCGCTCAAGTCCCGCCATGAGGACAGTCTTCAACTCGCAGCCCTATCTAGACTTCTAAGATACCATTACGGTGTTGTTGAGAGCTGCAAGTTAGAAGAGATAGCTTTTTTTTTTCCCTAGCTCAGCTGTTGGTTTACTCTGTAGACGCTGAGCAAGTAATTTCTACAGAAAAATTAAAACTGGCTGTCACTTTTTTTAGTGCCTACTTGTTCTGTATGCTCATTGAGTATGTGCTTTGGGGAGGGGGGGCTCCCTACTGCAATTGCTGTTTCAAGCTGGACACTGTAAGTTAGGGACTAATTTAAAAAACTCAAGCTATTTAACTTGTCAGCATTGTGTTTCTGATCCTTGCTCTACAAAACTGGATAAATAAAACTTCCCCATGAAGAAGTTTGAGATTTTCCAGAAAGTTAACAAATTGACATTCACTTGAAGTATCAGGGATCAGACCTTGTTGGACTTGCACATACTGTGTTAACAGATATTTCCTAACAGGCAGATCTTTGCCAGATTCTTGCTCAAGGGAATCCAGACTGTTTTGATGAATAATAATCAAGCCACCCCCTTTTTTTTTTTTCTTTCCTCCTTTTTCCTCTTCTCCAGAGAGGGATGGTTACTGAGGCATCAGCACTTGAGAACAAACTTTATTCCTCATATTTGTCCTTTTGCACCGACCCTCTCCTAATAAAACATGTCAGATTTGATATAGGCAGGACCAAGGTCAGCCTATCTTGACTCTCACTGTCTCTTCAACACACCAGATACAATGCTGCCACGTTGTGGCTTGTTCCTATCTGTTCTGCTGCACACACTCGCCCAGTGCTCAGATCTTGCAAAGAGAGCATCCTGGATTTTTCTCCAGGGAAGGACCATGGAACTCCAAGTCACACAACACATGGTTGGGGATGACACCCAGCCCCACTTGCCTCCACGATAGGCAGAGACCAAAAAAGAACCCATTGCTAGCGGTCACAAATTACAAGCCCCTTGTGTGATTCCATAGTTTGTCTCATGTGGCTGCTGGTGCTTCTTACAAAGATGCTCTGACTTGGAATGGAGGATGTAGAAATGCCAAACTTTATTTCTCTGATAGACACAGCCTGCTTTCTATTTACTCTCCTCTCCAGATCTTTATAGAGGTGGCTGATCCTTTTGTTGAAAGCAAAATACATTCATAGAAATGTGGACAAGATCAGACCACTCTTATCCTAAATGTCCCTTCATTTTATTGGCTGTCAAGCTCTTGGTTCTCTTTATTTTTACTCCCAGTGCTTTTTTCTTTATTTCCTTCCTTACATTGGGTAAAAGAAACACATAAACACACAAAAACACAGAAGGGCAGGAAATTAAACCTTTCCACAAAGACACTTTAGTAAGATGCTGGCTTTTCACTCATTTATTTTGCACTGATTATTTTTTATAAGAAGGAAAAGAAGGAGTGAGAGTGAGGGATGTGACATAGAGGGAAACTGAGTAGAGGAAAGAAAGTCCTTTAACTTATTTGGAGACTTCTGTCATTGGTGGTGGTTGTTTTTTCCCCTCACACATGAGAAAACCGTGTGCGAGTGAGAACCATCAGAAAAGCTTTAAAACCAACAGTAACACTCACATGAATTAAATGCCAAGTGGAACTGTTTCCATTTTCCTGGATTCAATAAGGATAATGGCTTCTACCCATTTTGTATTGGTTAGGCAAGTCCTAGGTGCATTGCAACACCACTAGGCATTCAAAGGGTCCTTTTAATTCAGGAAATTAATTAATTGCTTTATACTGAAAGGTTGTTTCAAAGTAAGACCATAATGTCCCCTCAAAACTCTCTTGCTCTGTTAGGAAGATATGAACCATTGCATCCTGTAAGTACTGGAGTCTCTGGTTCCCTTTCATCCCTGGTGTTCTCCAGATGGCATGGTTTGCCTCCATACAGTGAATCCTCAGAGAGGATCTGGTCCTTCAGGATACTGAAACCCAAAGAACAGGAGGGCAGCACTGCAAGTTGAGGAACTTACATCTCAAAACAATGCATAAATATCAAAGTTAGTTGCTATTCCTGGGGAAAATGTCTTGTCTTCTAGACAAGGAGAATCTAGTGCTCATCCTTGGAAGTGTCCGATCCTTCCTGGAAGCAGGCTTAGATCTTGGAGTTGGCTTTTCATGTTTAAGTGTGCTAACATACAGTTATGCCTGAGTCGCTGCAAACAGCAACCAGTGACTGCAAGCAGGGAATTTCACTACACCTCATGTGCAGCATCAGGTAGGCTAGGGGGAAAAGAATAGAGAGAACTCTCCATCGTTTCTCCATCTCTCCCTGGTGGCTATTAACAAAGGATGCACATGCAGTCCCCATGCTGTGCAAACACTGTCAGACACCTGCCGTTGTGTCTGGTACAAGTTTTAAACAGTTACTTATTCAGAAAGACTCCACAGCCCTGAAAACAGTGGGTTTTCTGTGAGTTTTAAAGGTGGCCTACAGGAGAGATGGGGGGGGACTCTTTTTCAGGGAGTGTAGTGATAGGACAAGAGGTAACAGTTTTGAACTGAAAAAGAGGAAATTCAGATTAGATATTAGGAAGAAATTTTTTACAGTGAGAGTGGTGAGACACTGGCCCAGGATATCCAAAGAAGATGTGAACGCCCCAATCCTGGAAATGTTCAAGGCTAAGCTGGATGGGACTTTGACAAACCTCATCTAGTGGGAGGTGTCTCTGCCCTGGCAGGGGGGTTGGAACTGGATGATCTTTAAGGTGCCTCTAACGGAAACCATTTTATGACTTTATGATTCAATGATTCTATAATTTATGTTACTATTGGCATAAAATCACATGATGAACCATACATAGCCCACTCGTATTGAGGGAGAGGAATAAGAGTGATTAATGCTGTTATTAGAAGAACAAACCCAGTGAAGAGCAGGAAGACATGGCAGAAAAGAGTCGTTCAGAACCAGAGAAGCAGAACTGGGACTTCGAGCCCCAGAGACTTGGTTAAAGTTTGGATACTTTTAACTCTGATCAAAAGCATTCCACAGTCTGACTGAAACAAGCTCTGTTCCCAGGCAGCATTTTGTAGGATGTTGTACTGTTTCAAGTGCTTATTTACACACTCTTTGTTAGGGGCAAAGTTCTGTGACTCAGTTTCCTGAACTGTGAGTGAGTGTGATGATAACCCCATTTCTGGAAGGGTAAGATGCAAAGTCTAACTCACACTTGTGAAATAACTGAGATATCTTGAGGAAGGGTGACTAGAAGGGCTGAATAATTTTAGAGGCCACAGGAGCCTCTAAAGCAAAAGACATGGGGTTTGTTAATAGTTTTTAAAGCACAAGAGAACATTCAAATACAGACTGTAATATTAAGATACTTAGATTATTTTCTTTCAGCTTTTTTATTTTTTTTGGGGGGGAAGGGAGTTATGTGATAAAATTTTTTAGTAACAACTGAGATCAGGACTCCACTATGCTAGATGATTCACCTGCATGTACTGACATACCATGACACAAGCAAGCACACATCCAGTAGGAGAAAAGAAGTACCAGATCATGATCTAATAGGTTTGGTTCCTAACCCTGAGTTGCACTGAGATTAAGACTCAGATCCTTAAAGGCACTTAGAGACCAATTCCCATTGAAATCAATGGGTGTTAGATATCTAAATAGCTTTATGGATCTGAGCATAAGTGACTTATCCAAGGACAGAACAGCAATCTACAGCTAGATTGGGAATTAAACACAGATTATACAAGTCCCAGTCTGATATCTTAATCAGAAAATCATCTTTCCTCTCCATATTTCATGCAATAAATCCCTGGCATTCACTTCACAACATGGATACATAATGCCCATCCCATAAAATTACTGGAAACCTGCAGTGACAAAAATGTTTTTTCTCAAACTAAACCCAGCTACAGACACACCAGTACACTTTGTCTGCACTTGGGGTTGGCTTCTGCTCTCCCTTACACCATGGAAGAGCCTATGGCCTTCAGAGTTCCCTTCTTAGGTTTACATCCAGGTGACAGAGAGAAGAATCCAACCCCAGCGCTACAAGTTCAAACATTTTTCACCCGGCTCTAGGGAGGGGATGGATTAGACAAACTGAACTTTCTGAAAAGATCAATATGGAACATCTCTTTCAATTACTCTCCAAGGTACTAAGCCTGTGAAGTTGGTTATGGTGCATTTATAAATCTTTCCGGGAGGGGCTGTCTGACATCCTCTTCTTCCACCTTTACTCCTTACAAGCAATCCCTTATTGCCTGGGATGGGCTGGCAGGGCAGAGTTACTCACAGCAACTGGCAGAGAAGGATCAGGCCTGAGTCTCTCAGAATCAGGACAGATGGGGACCTTTTTGATCTCCCTTCCCCATACACTGACATTCACATAATCAGACATGCAGCTACAGAACAACAGGAGGGGCCAGATACAAACCTTGTGAAAACTACTGCAAAATTACCAGAGCCAGAAAATATTTCAGAAGTTGAACATGTATGTCATACACCCCAAAACAGTCACAGCCCTGACAGATGACTAGTTCAGATGCAGTTATATAGGGGGATGGTGTGGGGGAGCCCTTATGCCAATACAGGTCCTTCAATTCATAGAACAGGTTTAAAGCCTACCCAAAAAAAATATGCTGAAGATGTTGATTTAAGTTCAGTCATCTCCTACAAGCCTGCTGGCTTCTCTCTGATATTGCAGGTTTGAAGTGAGGATTTGGAGCATGCAGTGAGAGTGTTCTAAAGGAGGATGAGTCACTATACCATAGTTACAGTTTTCTGTACATTTACCAGCCAGGGCAATAGGAAACCTGCCAATTAAAAGAGCATCAGGGTCACTTGAGGTGTAATCTGTGCCCCTAACTCCCTCTACAAACACCCCTGCTTAAGACCAAGCTGTCAAAAGTTTTATTTTACTTTCTGTCTTGATGACTGATTAGGAACTTCTCTAGAGGTGTTAGCTAAAAGGCAGTAATGGGCTCAGGCAGCAAAGGCTGTGAGTATTTAATACGTATAAGCTATTTAGATGTTGCTTCAACAAGGCTGCAGGATTAATGCATATTAATTCCCATCTTCCAAATCCTACTGCAGACCAGGCCTGAAGACACCACTCCCATGGAACTGGCTGCATTTCTGCGAGGCTGGTTTTTTCCTGTAGGGTATAGTAAATCAGCTTTTGTGGTGCACCCCAATACCTAGGATGAGCCTGTGGCTCCTCTTAGGGTGAAAGAAAATCCACATGACAGTGTAAAGAGAACAGTTAGAGACAGGGCAGTTCAGCCTCCTCTCTGCATTAAATGCACTCTCCTGCTTCATGCAGCATGGCTGCATCCTGTGGCTGGCTCAACTCTAGGTTAGAGCCGTCCCCCGTGACACCTCCACTGAAGCCAGGAGCCCCCCTGTGCTGAGGGCTGCACAGATGGGGGACAAAAAGACACCTCCTGCCTCAAGGCGCTGGGATGCAAAGCAGGGGACAAGAGACAGCAGATGGATACTGGCAGACAGGGGAAGTGTGAGGAGACGCTGAGACGTTATTTGGCAATGTGGCTGGCAGCCACCTCAGCAGCCCAACCCCTCCAGGTGCCCGGGCAAGAGCCAGGGGTGAGGAGGGGCTCAGCAGCAGCCGGAGGGATGGCTTTCAGTCTTGGCTAATTAACCCAGCAAACGTGACAGCCACCCTGGAATGTCTCCCAGCAGGTCTCTTCTTGCTCTCCTTTACCCCAACCTAAGAAAGAACAGGAAGAAGGGATGTCTTTGGGTCTTGGCCACTGACAGGAGCACTGGGGAGATACGTGGCCTAGGAGTGTCAGCTTTACCCATGTGACATGGGGGATACCCTTTGTCCTTGCAAATCCATGAATCAGGATTCATGGATTTGACAGAGTTGTAAGGGAGCTGCAGAGATCATCTAGTCCAACTCCCCTGCAAAGCAGGATTTCCTAGAGCACATCACTCAGGACTGCATCTAGGTGAGTCTTGAAAATCTCTAGAGAAGGGGACTCCACAACCTCCCTGGGCAGCCTGTTCCAGGGTTCTGTCACTCTCACTGAAAGAAGTTTTTTCTCATATTTGAGTGGAACTTCCTGCGTTCCAGCTGATGCCTGTTGCCTCTCGAATTATGGCTAGAAACCACTGAAGAATCTGGCTCCATTATCCTTCAGCCCACCCTTTAGAAACTTGTAAACATAGATAAGTTGTTGCAGATGTTCACCAACAGAAGAATCAGAAGTTGGCAATGTGTGAGAAAGGCTTCTAATAAGTCTAGGGAAAGTGTTTTCCTCCATTTTTTTGCTTCCAGATGACCAAACTCCCAGCAGATAGAAGGGTGAAGCTCTTAATTTTTCATCCACTAAGGATTTGGTCCTCTGAGGGTAGCCAGAAGGGACATTTAGGCACCACAGTGACTTTCTTTCCCCACCAAGCCTGGAAGTTGTGGTAGCCCAGAGGACCTCTTCACTGCCACTGGGTGGAAATAGTGCTGTGGGGCAGCAGCAGGGAAGGCATTTCAGGGGCAACTGCTAATTACGGCAAGTAAAACCATCCATAACCTGATCCTAACTGCAGGATCAGGCTGCAGCAAGATTGCAAAGGATCTGGCATCCCCGGTGATAGCATTCAGTATAAGTGCCAGCCTTATTTTAGCCCAATTGGTGCTGTTAATGAGGGGAGGTTTAGGCACCAAGGATTATTTGCATGCAGTGACTGCATAAGGATCTGCATTGAATCTTTCAGAGTGAAATTCCTAGTGTGAGACAGCCTTGGTTTATGTTATGAAGAATTAATATTTATAGATAGTCTTAGCTGGGTATTTCTATACAGAGGTACATTTGCATTTTTGGAAAAGAACTTTTAAGAACTTTTTTTTTTTCTTTCTCACTAAGTAGAAATAACTTGTTGATACACAGCATAGTATATGAAAGAATGATTACGGTCACATTTACAGATATTTGAGAAAGTGCAGATAATAGATGCATTTTTACATTGTAGTGATTACATTCTCTAGAAAAAAACAGCCACGCATACAACTACATTAAAGATTTAGGGCTCTATCCTGCACCATTTAAGTCAATGGGAGTTTGTCACTGATTTTAATGGAAGCTAGATAGGAGCTTATATGCCAATGCAGTGAAGCTGCTAAGGAATAAACGTTGACACAAATGGGTCAATATATTGGTGTCTTTTAAGTGCTAAAGCTGTACTTTGTGATACCTATTGCAATTTTTTGCATGTTCATTCTAACTGCAGTGCAGCCATCCTGCTGCTAAAGAACAGGACATGGAGGATACCAGTATTCATTGTGTAGTAGTGACACCTTCAGGTCGCCACTAGGACCAGTCCCCTCTGTGCAAGGTGCTGCACATGCATGTGGGGAGAGAGAATTCTTTAGTGAGAGATTTGATGACTTGACCAAGGACACAGGGCACACCAGTAGCAAAAGTGGCAGTGAAAGCCAGGGACTGCATCTCCAGGGATAAATCAGAACTACCAACCTGCAAACAGTTAATGAAGTCTGGCTAGGGAAGTTTGGGATATTTTTTACTAATGGGGGAAGAAAAAAAAAAAGAAGAAGAAAAAAAATTAGGTTAATCTCAAGAATTAATTTGTTTTATTTTCTTAGTAAAAAATAAATTCTCTAGTTATTTTGCTTTTGAGCACTTTCTTGGTGGGCCATCTTGCATCTATGCATTTCTCAAAAAATAATAACAAAACCACGTCCTGGCTATTTAAGAAAAGAAATTATTGCCATGGATAAACTTTTTTTTTTTTTAGGATAATCAAAGAAAACGTTTTGACTTTATCCTTTTTATGTCCTGCTTGAAACAACTTGCCAAATTTCCTCCAAAGCTGTGAACAGCTTTTCTTCCTGCTAAGCTATTTTTCCTCTACAAATATCAGCTGACAAAAAAGTCATGCAAGTCTAGTCATCAAGCTAACGGTCTGCTCTCAGTCTCTCCAAACTAAGCAAAAAGTAGACAAAATAGAAAAGAAATTAGGAAAGAGCCAAAGAACCCAGAACAAAAGCAAAAAAGATTTCTTCTTCTCTTAAAGCAGCAGCCTGGCGTACGGGGATATTACTCTGAGATGCACAAGAATCACTAGAAACAGCCACCTCCATATGAACAGAGAGAGTGCTGTACTCTGCCTCCATCTAATACGTGAGATTTATAAGTGCTTCAGCTCCCCAGAGGCACTCAGGCATATTGCTATATATAGGACTGTTCCCAGATTACAGAATGCCTTCCCTTGACTGTAGTGTTATCAGACCACAGGGATTTTTTTCTTCTTTTTAAAAAAAACAAAAAACAAAAAATCTCACTTTAAGCAATTTCCCTTTGTTTGCTCCCCCCCCCCCACTGTTAATCATTGCATGGAAATGGGTTCAATGTCCAGTTCAGAAGCAATCCTAGGCAAATGTAGATAAATAGCTCCTCCCGGGAAGCGACAATATTTGTGTGACACATAACGTGGACAATAGATTTGTTTTCTGAACGAGTTGGCTGGAAAATCAGTTAAGGCCCTGACTTGCAATGAGCTGTGCTTCCAGGGGGGCCAGGGCTGGGCAGCAGCAGGGACTGCAGATGCTGAGCTTGGAGCTGGTGGAGAGCCCCATGGTTGGCCAGCATCACCCACAGCTTGGGGTATGCTGCATGCATGCCATCCGCACCAGAACTGTAGAGGATTTTCATGGCTCCCAGCTCCTGCTCAGGCTTTTTAGCTCAGGAAGTCATTGTTTTAGTCTAAAGCATTCACGGGCACACCATTCATTTCCCCTGAAGGAGCCGCATACAGGGGAGTTGGGCACAGCCTGCTACCACTCCCATATAGGATGTGGTTTTATACCTTCTGGGGAAGGTAGGAACAGATCCTGCAAGGGTGCTGAGTCCCTTCTGTCCTGAGCTGTTTCCCCTTTCTGTTTGACCTTTAGGGAAATTAGGCTTTTTTGCCCTCCACTCTTAAACTGGTGAGCGATTTCACATGCCTCTGCTTCTACCATCACTGCCCCCTCCTCTATTTCTTACATTTTTTCATGCTTTCCTTCCCTGTCATTATTTTAGTCCAACAGCTATTTGTTCAGTAATCTCCCCCAAGAGATTAGCACACTAATAGGCAGTCAACAAAACAAGAAAGAAAGAAAGACACAGTACTTAAAGGATGAATACTTGGGAGAGAGCATCACTCTTTTGATGTCGTGATTCCAGTCGGGTTTATTTGCTATATATATGTCTATAATAACTATACATCTTCGTACAGCTGTCCTACCGCTCAAATAGAGATTTCTGATTGCTTTGCAAACCTTATACCTCTTCTTAGCTTGCGGGGAGGATGAAAGTTCCAGCATTCCCAGGACCCAGGCAGTGAGTGACCCACATATAGATGTAGTAGGATGTAAATGGCAGTAGGAGGGCTTGGCTGCAGAGTCAGTCCACCCATCACACATGTTTTCCCGGCCTCTACACCAGTAGCCCCCGTCCTGAAAACATCTCCACACCTTCCACTTAACCCCATGGTTGTTTCCGTTCAAGGCAACAGGATTCTGTGTCTCCTGATGGTTGGATAAATAACACAGTGCAGAAGAGGGGCCCCATCTCCAAACATAGATGCCGTATTTCGCTCAGTCATGACTGGCTAAAAGATTATCATCCGATCTTCAGTGACCCTACTGTGCTGAGTGGATAACAGCCAGGCATTTAATACACACAAAGAAAAAGGTAGAGGAATTCAAGAGGGAAAAGATGGCTGTAACTGCATCACATTTTGTAGTACGGTCTGGTAGCAGCTGCAAGTACACTTTTTAAAGAAAGTTTGGTTTTGCAGGCATCTTCCTTCTCTGTTTTTGCTTTGTTTTTCCTGAAAAATTTTTCTTTCAAACTGGCAGCAAAGACTTACTTAGGACTGCATTAGGGGCTTTTGAAAACACCCTTTTTTTCTTCCCTGGAAATTGATACCACACACTTGGGCGATTTTATTTTTTTTAACAGATTGGTAGGCATTCTTTTCATTTCCCCCTTGTGATTTTATACAGAACACTTTTTCAGGCAGATCTTTTTGCACCCCTCCAAAGTAGTCAATGAAACCATTCGCGTGCATACAATTAAGCACAAAGGGGAAAAAAAAAAGAAAAAGCTAAACCAGCCTAATAATTTCCTCTGAAAAATCCTCCAGTCCTCCAGATTGTTAATATTCTCGAGTAAGAAATCCTTTTGAAGAGAATTTCAAAAAGTCATGCATGTGTCTAACAGGCATTTTAAATTCCCACAAATTTGGGAACATATGGAAGGTAGTAATTTTAAAATGATAATAACATCATACATTCTTCCCCCAGTTCGGTTCTGATCCTGCACAGTTGAAGCCAGTAGGAGCTTTATTACTGACTTTGTTGAGCATATGATGAAGTATTTAATGGGGTGCAGTCTCACTCAAGTCAAATGGATTGCATGGGCGTAGCAGAATTTGCCCCCATGTCTGATAATTTGTAGCACAAAAAATACCTAGCAGACTCCAATACCCAATCCATAGAACATATCTATAGAACAGCAGGGAAACCTGTCCTTGGGGAGTGAAAATGCAGGAGGGTGGATCAGTGGGACTAAACCTCAGATCTTCATAGACAGGTATCTTAGGTATCCAATATTTCACTGAATATTTTTTTTCACTGAATTTTTTAGAGTTGGAAGGGACCGTAGAGATCATCTAGTCCAACTCACATGCTGAAGCAGGATTGCCCAGAGCTAGAGCAAGTCACTCAGGATGGCAAGGTCTTGCAAATCTTCAAAGAAGGGGAGATTTTCCTCCCTGGGCAGGGGAGTCATAGTCATATTCTAGAACTCTTCCCAAAACATCCGGGTAGTGTAGTTATACCCTGTGTTTCCCAGTGTACGCAGAAGAGGGAGTTGTTATTAGAGTTTGGAAGGCCATGAAGTTGTTAGTTTTGATTCCAAAGAAAAGAAAAAAATTGAATTTAAATGTTAATAGAGCTTTATTCCCAGCTGTGTTGCATTCATAAAAATGGAAGACTCTCCAAATTATAATGTTGGATTAAAAATCTTGAGATAAAAGACATTCAAACATTTTATCTCAAAAGAGTACCTTTTGAGATTTTTAATTGTTGTTTTGCAATATTTCAATCTTTGAGATTCAGCTTTTCTCAGTTAACACACAGGCTGGAAAATGTACCCCCAAAATAAAAAGAAGTTGAGATTCTCATACATTCTAACACATTTTGGAGCTGTTTGTGGGGAAGCACAGCAAAGCACACCAGGCTTTTAGAAACTGGAAGAGACAGCAGTACCAAAAAAAAAAAAGAACGGCAAACTTTTGCTTTGAGTATGCATATGATGTGTTGTTTTGTTGTTCTGGTATCAAAATTATCCTTTAAATTTTGCATTACCTGCTATTCATTCCATTCACATTGTTGTGGAGTCCAGTGAACAGTTACCATCTTTATAAACAAAGCCTGCATTGCTGAGGGTTGCTTAGAAAAGCTTTTAAATAGTAAAGAGAAAGAAAAAGGAAAGAAAAATGTTGCTTTCTTAAAAATGTAAGTACAGCCATATTGATTCAGAAGTATGGAGTACACAAGACCAACCGGCACTCAGCAGCGACGCCAAGCGGATGGCAAGAGAATGGTAAAAACGGGGCAAATACAGACAATACCTCCCTAAACATTCTCCCAGCCTCTTACCATTTTAAACCCAAGGGATTTCCAAAGCCTGATGTGGTTAATTTTTTAATGTAATAAAATATAATGAGCAATTTCATCATTGTGGGGATGTGATCCCCAATTCTTGAAAACAGTACCATATGCACACCACATATTTCACCTAATTCTGTGCATCCAGTGAACAGAGAGGAGAAAAGTAATTCAGAAGACATAATAAAGTTCTGAACAGAGTCTTTTGGAAACACTCAGAAGGAAACACCAGTCCAGAGATCTAGCTGGAGCATACAAAGTTTGAAAATGTCTTTTAGGACTGGCCACAAGGATATATACCCCTAGTATAAGAAAAAGAATTATCCCATACTTCTTTGGAGAAAATGTACATCTGGAACCAGATCAAATGCCTGCAATGAAAGATGAATCCATGTAAAATTCACCCATGTTTAGCATTTCACTCTAAACTCAGGTTCAGCAGATTAAAGTCCATCTAACCTTTCTGATGAGTCTGGAGTTTGAGAGAAACAGGGAAGACTTGATTTTGCAATATTATCATGTGGATGAAATACTTGTAAGTCTTTCACTTGGAAACAGATATCAGTACTCAAAACAAAAGTAAGTGTGACTAGAGAGAAAGGAAAAAGATTTCTTTTGTTCATATCTTTTATCATGACAGTACATTTTTTCCCAAATGAAAGGCTGGGTTATTAAAAGTAGTGACCAAATTTACCAGCATTTCTATAACAAGATCTTTACACCATCCAGCATCCTAAAAGGAAAGATTCATTTCTGTCATTACCCTCCACAAACTGCTTGTTTAAAAGTTTAATTCCCACTTTGTGCCTGTGAATGAAGCAATAACATCCTCTTGCTATTTGTGTTTTCTGGCCCAGGCTGACATCAAAGGTAGCAGTATAAAATTGCAGAGTGCTTTGGATTTCTCTTCAAACCACTCTGTATTCCAATCCTGAGCCCCTGCCTCCCCTCATCCCAGGTAGACATTTGCATCCTTTAAATGATCTTGTTTATTCTATGTGTCGGAATATAGTTATCTGAATATTAATTATGGTTTTAGTGAAGTTCATCGGTTGAGTGCAGGAATTGAGAATTCTTCCTTGAGTCGCAGCCACCTGCTTAGATTTCTGTGTTTATCTGCTTCACTGAGTTTAAATCAGTTTCTGTAAGTGAAAGTCTGTTGCTTTGAGCAGATGTTAATGCTCAGAAATAGTGTACAGTCTGCCATTAGCATATGTAGCATAATGCTAATAAATAGAGGCATGTACCACCCTTGAAGGTGATTCTGAATCTACCCCCCCTCCAATCCTGCCAGCCCCTTTCCTTAGGGAAGCCTCTGGCATATACAGCTGTTATAAGTGAGGGACCTTCCTCCCACCCCCAGCAAGACCTTAGCAAATGGTCCATTCTGTTTATGCTACATTTGGATGATTAATGATATTGTATATTGTAACTAAATTGTACTGCTATTATCATCAGGTCACTGCTGACAACGAGATATATCATCTCTGGGGTTCATATACAGATAACAATTTTAACTATGTGGATAAGTAAAGGCTTGATGGTGTCCTAATGCTAATGTAAATATTACCACATATTGGAAGTTGGTAATGCACCGTATATGGGGATTGCATTACACAACAGCAGCCATTGCATAGCAGAAGCTGGTGTGATTGTTGCAGCAGTAGTTTTTCACTTTATCTTCCTTGTTAATTTTTTTCCACTCCCTAAGGATTTGGAATAATCCATCTGTAAAACATGACAACCATTTAGGCTCAAAGGGACCCAGCAGCTTTCAAACAAAACTGTGATCAAACTGATTTGGGATATCCTGTGTGTTGGGAGGGGGAAGTTTAGTTGCCTCTGTGCTCTCCTGGCTTCCTATTCAATGTGGTGCTCTGAGCTCTAGCACTAAAGCGCTGGAAGAAAAGTAAAGAATATGGCCACCTTAGCCAAGAGCACAACAGCTGGAAATCTGAGAAAGCCAGGTCATCAAAGTGTCTTAATGTTTTGTCCAGAAAGCAGATCAACAGTCCTAATCCTGACAACTACAGGTGACCATTTGAGAGAGAGATCATATGGAGCCAAGATGAAAAATTTGAGAAAGGACTTATTGCAGAAATGCAACATTACAGCTCCTGACTAAAGTTGAGAGTGTATTGAAAAGGTTTTGAGGAGACAGCATTTAAACTGAGCAAAGGTTCTACCCCTTTTACTATTCTTCCATCAATAACTGGCACATGTCATGTTAGGGATTAGACTAGAAATTAATTATTCTCGCTAATATTGAGGAACCTTATTGCACCAACCCTTATCTTCATAAATCCTGATATATACCAGGAGCAAGGAACGCAGAAGTCGATGCAATAATACTAGCAGAAAACTGGAGCGTGATAAGAATCAGCTTTACAGGCCTTGCATTTCCATGAGTCTAATTCCCATTTCATAGGGAGGAAAACATAGCAATCTGCACTCAAAAAGAGGAGAGAATAGCTGGATCAGAGCCCCCAACTGATTTATACTCACAATTTCCTTCTGAGATAGCAGCAGCAGATGTGAAAAGCAAAGTCTACCAATAATTTTGTTCCCCCACCAGCATGTGAAGGGGAAGATTTTCCTAAATCCAAGAAAATACTACAGTCACATTTCATTGGACAGTGGTTATTTTTAAGTGGTCTGAGCTCACCACTTCCATCATTTCAGGTGGGTGATGTTTCCATTTTCCACAGAAGAAGTCATTAAGAAGGGGAAAGTTTTTGCAAAGAAATAAAGGTACCAGCCTGAGTTATCAGCTCAGTAATTATAGCACACCTTTTCTGCTAATTAAATTTTATTTTGGGGAAAAAACAAAACAAAATGCAAAGACAACAAAAGAACCTAAATCCAAACCAAACCAAGAAATAATAAAAAAGGCAAGGAAATGTTATTTCTTCTTCTTAGAGACCTGAGTTCATTCTGCAGGATCAGATCTCTTGTCGGTAGACTTTTACAGATACCTAGAACCTGCCAAAAAAGTCCCAAAGCAGATCCTAAGGTAACTAAGACTGTGCTATATGGACAGAGAGATGGTGGCAAATGGAACTTTGTGATACTAGCTCCCTACTAATCATCACAGACCAATGCATCATTTCATGCAGTGGCCTGCACCTCCCAGGCAAAGGGCACATCTTTGAGACAGCGCTTGAGTCTCTGAGCAAGAGCACCCAGAATCTGTGGGTGTCAGAGCAAAAAAAAGCAGAATTGTTCCCTCTGCTCCAAGCACACATCTGCTGTAAAATAAGTGCATTCAACAATTTAAGAGACATAAAATAGGGACTGAGCTGTATCAATTCATTTTTATTCCACTGATGTTCCCTTGCCCACTGTTTGCACTTATTGATCCGCAGCTGAGGGAGAAGGCCAGAAACAGGAAAGAATAAAGGTAAGCCCAAAAAGTGCTGCTGTTCTAGAGCAACATAAAACACAACTTGAAGCTGGAGGGCAGAGGAGGGACAAGGAAGCAGAGCAGCAAAAGAAAAGGAGAAGAGAGAAAAGGAGAATTAGAGACAGAGCAAACAAGATTAAGTTTCATCTGACTTATTGGATGTACACTCGGAAAGCAAAAGGCAGGGAGAGGAAGGGCAGAGGGAGAGAACATGAACTGCAGCAAGTTCTGTCCTGAGGCTCCATGCAAAGGTTTTGTCAGAGACTCTCCGGGGCTGGTGCCACTTCATATGATGTGCAACTTTAATGAAAGAAGGAGGGGGGTAGGAGCAAAGGGAAGAAGAAAAAGTGGCTGAGACTCTCTGTCTCTTCCTCAGTCTCCGTTTGCAGAGACCTATTGGCCATAACTCTTGCAGGGCAAATAACAAGCGTTCCCCATCCAAATGTAAGCACATTGGCACTTAATCCTATTTTATAAAGGTTATAGTTTTACATAAATCACTCGCTCTAAATGCACTTTAGTCATCCTCCTCATGTTAAGTTTCCCTTTAAGCCTAACTAGGCAAGGAGGATTTCTCCCACTGGCCCTCTGGACATGACGCCACCAAGATTGAACTATGCTCTCCGTCTTTAATATCCCTGGAGGGATTCGTCTATAATGATGTCAGGGGCTAAGCATATTCCCTTGCCAGGGCGGGGGAATTAAATCCGTCCTTCCCCTGTCTCACTCAGGTCCAGCCGAGCTAAAAACAAGTTGCTTGGAGAGCAGAGAATACTGGTGATGCTTCACTTTTGATGTCTCGCTCTCCATGAAGATTCCCTAATGTCTACTAAAGGGTGAGCTTAGCAGCCTTTTCTTCAGTGATTTCACTATCAGTCATCCCATTAATGAAGTTTATAATAGTCTCCAAGACCTCTCCTCTCCATCATATTTTGCTGAATTTGCTCAGGGTTACACAAGAAGAACAGACTGACAGACAGAGCCACCCTTATGCAAGCAGACAGCATAGGTGCTTGAAGAAAAAACATTTCCTTAAGAAATCAGCTTAAAAGGTATCCACCAGCATAAGTGCTGCAACGCCTCTTTTGCCCTTTTTCATGCAGATGCATCCCTAATGAGGAAGGTACCTTCCAGCATCTGCACATTTTCTAAATGTGTTCAGTGCTTGTTTCTTAGAAGGGTATGTGAGGTGTTGAATCTTCAAGCACCCAAGGAGCCTCATGAGTTTGGACCAAGTTAGATGTGATGATTTTAGGAACCTCAGATCAGAGGTACACTGATCCAGCTGCTGTTTTTACTTTTAGAGTCCATCAGGATTAATTTTCCTGTCATGGACACTGGAATTTCATCATTGGAGTCAGAGGAAGATTTTAAAATAAATGTCATGGAAGAGTGAAGGAAATAAAAACAGGGCTCGTGCTAGGCATAGTGAATAGTGAAGCTTTCATACACATAGGAGGAGAATGCAGGCCATATTCTGTAGATGAACTCCATGCCAGTGTCTCCAAGTTCACATACCTCATATGGTCACTAGCCCAGCCATGCCCAGAAGTGCCTAAGTTAAGAATGAGACTGCCACTCTTGCTGTGCCTGTACTTGAAACAGAATGAGTTGAAGCCCTGTAAGAGCATATAGCAAACCATAATGTAGACAATCCTTACTCATGCCTAGTCTGACCTACAAATGGGATTAAGTTGATCATTAAGTATGCAATATGGATGACCAGGAGCCTGGTAGAAAGCAGGGCCGGCTACACTAACTTGCCACTGGAATCACCCAAGAGCACCAAATTGTCTCCTTTCTTATTCCTCAGTGCACTTGATATTAAAAGCCTCACTAAGAGCATTTCTTCAAAAGGTGACATCTGAGAAAGCTAAATGTGCTGGGAAGCCTGAAAGGTTTTGTGACCAATAGAACTTGAGTTCTTTCAGCTAAAATATGTTTGAGACATCGCTTGACCTGTGATCTCTCTCTAGGACATTTTTAATCTTAATGTCTCTTTTCTACCTAGACACCCATTTTCATAAAATTTCTTCCAGTTTAATAAATCAGATTTTGACCTAGTCAAGTTATCTGAGGTTGGTTAAAAGGTTCACCAATCATTGGAGTGGAGAAGTGGAGAAGTGGAGAGTGAGAGGCAGTGACACCTCCATCACATAGGCCTTGTCTTCTGAAAACTAAACTAAAAAACACACCCTCTTTCCATGGAGAGAAGGTAAGTGAGTAACACCAGCTGGCAGACAGGTTGCCCCACTCAAGCTGTCTCCACAGAACAGTTTCTGGTAGTCCACAAACATACACAATATCCTGAATTTCCTGTGAGCAGACCAGAAATCTTTCATAGTTTTGCACTAGCACAGAGTTAAACTACTCTTTGGGTTTAAAATTAGTGAGGCCCAGGATTAAATGACAAGCTGATATGCAAAGGGAAACAGGCCTTTTGGTCTTTTTGGCCTTACAGAAGGCAGGAAACAGTATGTGACTTCCAGCCAACCAACGCAAAAACCACGAGTCATTGAATTAAATTCCCACTGTCTGATTCAGGACACTATGTGAATAGACACTTCAGTGGAATCAGTGTTGTTTAACTCTTCATACCAACTCTGATTCTTGCTCCAAACTCCAGATGTTTTGAAGAAACTTCCAACATCCCCAACACATACCCCATTCTAAAGGACAGCTAAGATCTCACAGAAGATGAAAAGCCTGAACTCTTCTGTAGAGTGCAATTGCACACCTATGCAGCTCTCAAGCCCTCTACATAAATCTCAGCCTAAATATCTATATAAGCCTAAACAGAGGAATGAATTTCACCCACAAACAAGCATGAAGGAAAATTCTACTTGCCAATCAGTGACAATTCATGCATTAGCAAATTCGCAGGAAATCCAAAGCTCCCTAGTTCTGTCACCAGCTCTGCACAGCTGGGAGAAACTCCATTTCCTTGCAATAGTAATGACATTCTACTACAAGTGTAAGAATAAATTTGTTTTCTATCAGACAACCAGTAGAAATAATTCATAAGTTTGCCTTATGTGTTATGGTTGTGTTTGGAAAGCTCAGTTGCAATCAGTGCCCCACAGTGCAAGGTACTGTTCATGCTTTAACAAAAATGCAAGCCAAAATAAACAGGAGAGAGGAAGTCATACACTAAAGACCATGCACCAATTCAACAGCCAAGGGAAAGAAATGAACTTAAGCTTTTTGACCACCCACCCAGTGTTCCTTATGCTGCACCATACACTGGTCCATCAGTGAGGTCAGCAAGAGTTTTATATACTTACACACTTTCCATGATCATCATGGAAGAGTACCTCACAACCTATATTCTTATCTTGCCCCTAGAAAGCAAAAAACACTTCTGTTCCCAGTTCCATAAGAGGAATTGAAATATAGGAAAAAGGAGCTACAGCCACAAATAAATAAATAAATAAATAAAAATGTCTAGACCATAATTTGTGGTGCTTATGTCCCAACCTCAAATGCCCTGCTCAGTTTCTACTCAATCCCAAAAGCACCTATTCCATCAGCATAAATACGCCTTCTCTAAGAAATCCATATTTTGGAACAGGGCCCACATCTGAGGTCTCCTCTGAGTCGCATAAATGCCCTTACCAGAGCATTGTTCTCTCAGACTCTCTCTGGTCCAGAATTAAAATACAAGAAGCAGCAAACCATCTTTATTGCCTGCTAATGCAGCATCCAAAGCACCATTTTCTTGGTGCACACCATTTGCTTTGGGAACAGTAGTAGCTGTCACATCAAATCAAATCACAGCCGTGTAGTTGGTGGGGTACTCACTCACCTGTATCAGCCCACAAAACTTCTCCAGCACCAGTGACTCCTAGCTATGCTTAGTACACCTAGGTTAGCTGCCTGCCCTCCTCTATGCCTGAGATCCCCAACCAAAACCACACATACATGAGACAAATGTTCACCTGAAACATTTAGGGCATTAGGGTTTTTTGAGGATTTTCTGTTACAATTTCCTTGGCACCAAAAACCTGGCTCGGTCTTGGAAACACAAAGCTTGTAGTTTCTCTAACAGTTGACAAAAAAAAACCCCACATTGCTTCTTTGCAGAGAAAAACAGGCTGGGGTCAAGGACAGAGAATCAAGGTGCTATTTTCTAAAACATTGATTTGAACCTGCCTTACACTTAAAGCAAAAAAGAAAGACAATAAATCCTAAGTAGGAATCAGCAAAAAAACATACCCATCATCTTAAAACGCACAGTTTTACTGTAAATCTAAACTGCTCACATTAAGTTCCTCCTTCTGAACCAGCCTAGGAAGACTTTTCTCCTCAAGGGGATATGACATAGTCACCCAGGTTAGTTTATCCCCCCCTCCAAACATCTCTGGAAACCGTCACACTTAGATTTGGGACAGACACACACACTGGACTGCCCACACAAGGGACCCCACACAGTTATCGTGACATATCACACCTGCTCCATCTTTGCATGTGTTAGTATGAGATTGGATCTGAACCACATGGAGCCACTTCCATGTTCTGCTCCTCTGTCTGGCTGTACAGCCACAGCTCAGAGCCATTAGGCAGGGCAGAGCAGTACATAAGCTATTTGGAAAACAAAGCAACAAAGGCACAATGTCATCAATGAAAAACAGGAGATTCTTCAACACTACTGAAAGGTGAGTGGCAAGAGAGTCTTCTTCATTCCCTCTGTGCCAAAACAGCACTGGTGCACTCCACCTCCTCCCTCCATCTGCTACACAGATGCCCTACAGCTGAAGGGGTGTTTATAAGGCCATTTTATTTTTCCTGTGCTTTTCTATGTGAATGGATAATACATGCACAATGAGAGTGATGCAGAGTTGCATTTATAAAGTTATGTAGATAGTGAATCTGTTATTTAAGTCCCTTTGGTGAGAGGAACCTGATTCTAGTTTTGGATTTAGTTCTTAGTCACTAAGAAGTGAGTACTTTCTGGCTTGTGGTTTTTTTTTTTTTTTATGAACATAAGTTTTTATCCTAAATATGCTACTTAGAATTTAGTATTCTAACTTGTTTCTTTCAAGAATAGGAACTTCCCTCATAAAGTTAGAGCTATCAGGTAGTAATTCTTTAATCTGATAAAGAATGCATAAACTTTGAAACAGAAACAAACAAGACAACAGAGAAGATAGCAAATGGAGAAAATATGTGCTGTTTTACGGCAGTAACGTTTAAAAAGTATGGTTCCTAGGGTAGCCCCTACCTGCTTACACCCCTTTAACTCTGTGAAAGAAGTTAGCAAAAGTTTTAGAAAACTGTACCAAACAAGCTATTGCAGTAAGCCCCACTTATCAGCTTAATGTACTTGCTTGTTCTTTGAGTCTTTTTTAGCTTTGTCACTACTGAAGTATCTGTTTTTACTTCATTGGGAAAAAAAAATTAACAAAGCCCAATTAGGAAAAAAAACCCTCACCCCTCCTTTATTTTACTAGAAATAGTAGCAATCACAGCAAATACCTACTGAGAACACTTAAAAATAATCTTTCCAATATTTATTATTTTTTTTATATTTAATTTTCCCTAAAGACACTTGGAAAAACAATTTGCTTTAAAAATCAGGAAGACACAAGATCAGGACAACACCAGAAGAATCACATAATAGCACCTAAACAAGCCCCAGCAAGCCCCCAGTGCCCTTTTTTTATCATTTCTTTCCATCAAGCTCTATCTTGTTAAAGTATCTCCTCAATGAGAGCACTTTCTAGCCCACTTTTTGGGGGGATAACCCTTTAAACTGAGGGGCAGAAGCATTGCAAAAGCCCTAAAGGGTCCATTTGGCAGTAGGCAGTAGACTGTTAAATCTCTCTGTTCCAGATGGTAAGTATCCTTAATTCTTGTTTGTGAGCTTTGAGTTGGATTGTGTGTTCTCAAACAAAGCTAGTTATGTCTTTTTTCCCCCCTTCTTTAAAGCTCAGAAATTCTGTTTTTCTTTCCCAGATGAATTTTTTTCTCCTGAAAATTGTTTCAACCCACCTCTCTAACAAATCGTCTCTGAGCAGACTTCAAACATGGAGGTTTTTTTTGTTTTTTGAACACTATAGATAGACCTGTTCTTGCACAGTTGCTGGAAAGTAATTCTCATTAATATAATATGTTAAATCCTGATCTTGAGAAGACTTTGATGTATGGGCTTAGGAGCTCTTCAGGATGGGATCTATCTGCTAAGAAGGGCTTGCTTGGGACAATGAGTTTGTGTATTAAGGCCTAGAGCTGTTAGTTTAAACAGAAGTAATAAGATGAAGTTATTCCCGTATGTAAGTCTATATATAGGACCACATTTCCAGGCTTATGCTTTTACCTATGCAACTGTTTTACTCCTAAATCCCTATGCCCTATTCCTGCACAGTTCTAGGGCACAATTTTATCCCTCTAGGATGTTAATAAGCCTCACTGGCAAGGAACAGAGCATTAGTCTTTGATGGGTAGGTAGATTAAATATGCACGCAAAATAGTAAATATTTATTTAGGTACCTGAGCTATTCTGATTAATGGCTGCATTTTTCTTTTAAACGATTTGAGTACTTTTTAATGGCAATTAATTAGTATTTATGGCATGATTATTTAATTTATTTCACTCTTCTGCTGCTAGTACTGTCAGAGAAGCTGGAAACTCCAGGTTTTTACAGTTTTTTCAGGTTGGTAAATATTAGAGTTTGCTTCTGTCTTCCATGTGCCTGGGGATGCACAAACCAGCATGTCTCCGCTCTATTTCCTGGCACTTATTTACCAGCAGCAGAACTACCATCCAGGGAAATAGGACTCTGATCCTGCAAGCACTTCATGAAGTTTTTTAACTTTAAGTACACAAATAAACTTGTGGTCAGCAGTGTCATAAGGATTACATGCATAAGTTTCCAGAATTGGGACCTCTAGGTCTCTCTAGTGACCTGCTTAGCTTGCAGTAATAACAGGGCAGCTCTCAATGGACTATGTATAGAGATACCCAATGCCATAATCTGGTTTTGTAGGCCCTATGTAAATAGTGGCTATATGATTTATTTTTGCCCTCAATTATTGAAGTACAGGGAAAATAAACAAGACTTTCACAGAAAAGGAAAAAAAAAACCCTCCTCCCCTCAGTATGAGCTGTGGTAAGTGTGTCCACAGCAGAAACTATGACCAAAGAAGATATAGCAATATGTATTTCCCTTTTTTGGCATGAAAGGTTGGCTGCAATGACAGGCATCCATCTCTTGGACTGCCATTGCTGTGCAGGGACCTTGTCTTGACTGTTGAGCTTGGAAAGACTGTCCAGTGTTGTTATCCTGACAAAAACCTACTGAGTTCAAAAAACATTACCATTTCTACTTTGGGTGAAGATCTGGAAGTCAGATGGGATTTTCTAATGGTCCCATACCCAGTTGTCCCTTGGCTTGAGGTACACTTTGATTCTTTTCTTTTTTATTTTCATGTGGGTTTAAATGAGATCAATGCAGTAGGAAGTTAAAACTTTGGAGAGCCCAGCCCTGCTCCAGAGCAAATGAAACAATTTCAGAGGGGAAGGGCTTCTGAGCTGTTCAGATTTCGGAAAGTTCTAGTAGCCAAGGGAAAACTTTGTTTCCCTACAAAGAGTAAGGAGGGGCTCAGCACCTTGTCTCTATTGGGCAGAGTTGGAGGCTATCAACCGGGAATGAGTTGATGGGACATGTCCTAATGAAGGAGTGGTGAGGCAATTAGTGCCAAGGGATAAATCTTAGATAGACAGATCTCTTATTCTCTCAAACCCTACACCCCCCTCCCTTGACAGCCCTGAGTCAAAGCAAAGCAAACAGATGGGGGAAAATACGATTAGTTGCAGAGCCACCAGAAATCCAAACAATATTCCATCATGGGTTCTAGGCCAGCGCACTAATTTATCGAGTGCGCGGTGCTGTTGGAAGTGGCCCGGTGTGCTAACTCGGCAATAGATCATGATAAAAAATGTAAGTGATCCGTTATCGCCAGGTTAATGCGCTTTACTATGCAACTCTGCCAGCTCGACAGAAACATCATTACATAATGATAATGATGCTCCACAAACAGAAGCCGGAGGAGGTGGGGGGAGGGAAGGAGACCTCAGGCTCTGGGATACTGCAGAAATCCCTGGGTAAAAAGGGCTGTGTTTTCAATTCATTTAAAAATAAAAATAGGAAACTGAAGCAAGTCAAGGTCTCGAAAAGCAAAGATGTTAAGGAATCATTAGTTCAAAGTAATGAATGCTTTTTTTTCCAGTTCATCTGCCTGATTAGGAGTGTTGATAACCATGAAATTCACCAGATACTTGCTATTGTTTCATTTCTCAAGAGCTGACAGGGCTGTTCAGATCTGGATGCACTTTGCTGATAATGTGGATGAATCAAAAAACCCTCTTCCTGCCTGGCACATGGGCTCTTGCAAGCTCGAAAGAGAGACTGATGTTGTCAGGCAGGAGGAGGGGAGAGGATGCACAAATTGCAGACAGTGCCGGGGAGATGGATGCAGGGGGAAGGCATCAGCGCGAGCAAGATCAAGAAGCAGAGTCAGGGCAGGGTGTCGGACACTGGGGCAGTGCCACAAAGAGGGAGAGAGGCAAAAATAGAGTATGGGAGCGTGGTACTGACGGGGAGCATGTGTGAGCTGAGGGCGAGGGAGTACACACAGCAGTGCCCTGGGTGAGATGGAACGCCTCTTGTGCGGATTCCCTGTCAGTGAGGAGGAATACGTGCGTGACAGCAAGCAAGCACCCCGCCTGCTCCAAGGGACTACGCAGGCGTGGTGTAGTGAGTGACGTGGGTGATGCTCATGTGAGAGGTGGCACAACCATGGTGCCAGGGGAAGGGAGTTTGAAAAATCATTGCACGAGCAGAGGCCAAGAAGGAAGTTCTGCTGCCCTTGCCTTCTACTTTGTTAGGCCTTGGGTGCAGGATAGAGACCCTGGTCCCTCATAAGCCGCATTGTTTTACCCTCAGCTTGCTTTGCATCTTCTGGGTGTGACATGTTTGTCTCCGGCACTGTGGAAAGCTCTTGCAGTTGGTATACTCGCCTGGGTATTTTTAGCAGGTGCTTTGCATTATAAATCCTGCCGGCTTTAACATTGCTGGGTAGACTTTGTATAATTTACCTTTGGTTTAACAAGAAATAGGAGCTGACTCAGGGATTAAGGCGTGTCAAGTCAACACAAATAAAAAATAAAGCAGGGAAGGATTATTCAGAGACGAATGCAACACAAGAGCTGAGTGTTAATTGGGAGAAAGGTGCAGGTGAAAAAGATATAAAACCTCTTTTATTTGCCCCCTCCATCTCTGAAGACAGCCTGTCTTGCAGTCAGCACTGGTAACCTGTCCTGTTGATATGGGTCTCCGTAGTTTGCAGAGACTGCAGACCTTCCCAATGAGCTCTCTTTCTTTATAGCTCAGGTTCTAGTGTTGCACCTCATAGCTTAGGAAGTTTGTCTTTGGTTCCTAGATGGCAGGCAAGGTGGCAGCCCTCAACCACATCTTGTAGTGTGCAGCTGTTGTGTGGTGTGGCTGTAAGCAGGAGCTGGCTGCTGACAGGATGAATTGGGAGACACCTTATTTGACACAGATTTCATTCTCTGGCAGCAGGGTTTCCCTTAAAGGCTCCAATAAGCTTGGAGTGGACTAAAACTCCATTCAAGCCTGTTGTGGGAGGACAGATGCAGTTGAGTAAACCTAGATGCTTTTTTAAATAGTCACAGGTTCCTGTGACTTTAGTGAAAGGCAAGTAGTGATAGCCACAAGGCCACAGTGATGGGGCAGCACTGAAATATCTATTGAAAAGGGGGCAGGTCTTCTCTAGCTGATATCTACTCCTTATTTTGGTAATAAAAGGACTTGAAGGCTTCAACACCAGAAGAAATTATGTATCTTCTGTCTTCCCTGGGGATGAAGGGGCTATTCTGATCAAACTGATGGGGTTCATGCTTTTGGTATATAGTAAAAGCTCAGCATTTAGTCCTTCAATGAGTATAGGGCAAGCTACCTTGCATTATTATCTCCTGTTCAGCACAACTGTCCATACACATATATGGACTCTATGGGGAATCCCCTAAGGTACTCTTCTGGCTTTCACGTTGTCCTGTTTATATCACACGTTTCATGGCCAGTGCCAGACTTTGGCCAGAAAATAACTGAAGAAAAGGCAGCTCAGTGTTTTTTTTATCTTTTTGTTCCTGTTCTACCTGTGCCATGCCCTTGTCAGGAATAAACAATTATAACAGACCCTGAAACAATAAATTTCATAGCCTCAGGTTGGTTTCTTATGAATTATTGTCTTCATTGAAAAGCTCTTTACATTTCCTTTCAATTCTTTTTCTACCGACAAGAAGATATGAGGACTAATTTAGAAGGAGATAATGAGAGCAGTTGTATGTGCACATGGACATGTGCACATTCTCTCTCAAGGTAGTGTAAAAATTGTGATTAGTTGTTTAGATTAGTTATGCTTCAAATTCCCAATCAAAATTTGTTTGTTGTGCTAGTCACAGCAATTTCACATAAAAAAAAACCCAACCCTCTGTTCCTGCCACCGTTGTCTGGCAGCAGTCTATGATAAGGAGAGTGGAGGTAGGAAAGGCTCAGGGCTGCAAAATGCACTAAAGTCAGTCAGCACAGGACAGTTGGATGTCTTCACTGAAAGTGTGCTGCAGCCCAGGAGGGTCATTGCCTCAAGCTGCACAGTCCTAGCAAGCAACAGGGTGGAAAAGGCGAAAGACCACATATTGCCAGATTTCTGAACTTCTGTGAATACAGAAGAACAAGATGCTGTGCACCAGGTTATATGATGGGGTGGGTTAGGACTGTGTGACTACTAGGCAGGAACAGACAGGGTACAGCTCTGAAATCCTGCTTCCATCAGGGCTAGGCTTCTAAACTTCCTATGCTGTATATCCGAGTAGGGTGGCATTGTTCAGGTCTGAGGTGGTATGACAGAGTTAATGACAGCTGGCATCCTGTCTGTTAACACATTTTAATTCCTCTTCTGGGTTAAATCCAACCCTACTGTGTTGAATCATCTCCTCTGGTAATATATGTGAGCCTAAGGGAAGGCGTTACTAAGATGCCTTCAGAGAGTATGTTTGTTTTAAAATTCATTTGCTGCAAGAACAGCAAAGAAAGACTGGAACCACTTGAATTACTTTTCTCCACCACGGTGTCATGAAGAGGAGACAAGATGAAGGGTGATGCTGGTGCCAATGGAATATGAAGCCCCTATCATTGTGCTTGAAGACTAAGACAATGAAAATCTCAGTCATACAAAATGCTTTATATCTGAACTTTCACTGTAAATGTCATATAAAGAAAGGATCTCTCTGATATTTCAAGGAGCAGCAAAGTCTGTGATGACACTCTGGTATCGAGATTTGCATATTTATTATAGATAAGCTGTCAAAATGTATGTTGTCAATTTCACCTTATACTCAGAATTTAATGATGCACGTAAAGGACAGAAAATCTTTAATATTAATATTAATATGATTTTAGATTATAAGACTTCATTGTGGATATCAATCACCTAACCCTTAAGGACATGTCACTCAAGTTGATATAGTTTATAGAAAATTAATGTAATCCATTCTGTATGATCTATTGCAGGATCGAGGGGCTTGGAAGGTGGTGCAGGGGGTAGGCAGGTGGTTGGCCTTTATTAGTTTGCAATATTTTCTTAATATGTTAAGTTCCCAGGGTAGATTAACTCTCATTGACCTGGGGCTCATTTGCTGTCTTTCATGTAACTGTTGAGGCATTGGACAGTCTCTAACTTGAAAGAGAGTTTGCAGCTTCATTGGTGGAACTATGTTGTATGACTGTTTGCATAAGCAGATTGTATTTTATCAACAAGACATACTCTTGGAGAAATATTGTGCTTCTACTTGCTACTTCATAGCTTTAAAGGGGAGGGATGTTACTGCTTCCAAGTGTCTAAAGGCGAAGAGGGCACAGCAAAATAGCTGAGAAATGTAAGGAACTCCTGTGATTGACTGGAGGTGGCTGCAGGGATGGGAGCTGAGGGCTGAGGCCATCAAGCTGCCTAAACTCAACTGTAGGTGCATTATCTTGATACAAAAATCACCCTGATATATGGAGGAAAGCCTTAAAAAACAGTAACAGGACTTGTCATTTTTCATACCTTCTTCCTCATCTTAAAAAGGCTCATTCATTCAAAACAATACTAAATCAAGTATTCAGAGAGGGTGATCAAGATATGAGTCTCTTACTAGTCTGTGGGGTATTTGCTGCAATCTGGTACCTAATGCAGTTGACACTCAGCTCCAGTGGAGTTCCTATTCAGGACCCTTAGGAAGAGACAAAACTTGGACTAGTTTGTGACAAACAGATCTATTTTTCTTTGAGCCAGGAGACTGAACAAGAACACGACAAGCTCTCCCTGGCAACTCTTCTATAATGAGAAGAAATAATTTGTGGGCAAATAGATCTAGGACCAGTTTTGAGCTCTGTCACAGATGGGGTAGAAATTAAATACCCTAACAATGGCATTCCTCCTTGCATGCAGCTCTGCCATCTGGCCTTTTTTTTGCAAGCCTTGTATTCAGATTTCACCACAGGTATGCATAACACCCAGGTGTGGCCACTTGACCTTATTTTAACTTGCTAGTGATTGCATAGTGTGTTTGGTCCTCTCACCAACCCTCACCTCCCTTGACATCTTTCCCCAGGGAGGGAAATGTTAAGCCTGCTAATGAAACCATGTCTTCAGCTTGTTTTAGCATTGCTAGGTCAATTTTTCTACAAGATAAGAAGAAGCTGTCCAACATTAGAAATAATCTTTTGCTTGGATCCCCAATTTGAATTCAGTAACTTATGCTAACTGTATTTGGGTCTTTAGGAAGCAAAACACCCTCTACCCACCTTTTGCATTATTTTGTAAGCTGCAAGTTCTCTGAGGGACACTAAGTTTGTAGACGGCATCTGGGCTCTGACATCATGGTGGAATGGGAGAGAAGGAACTGGAAACCACCACACTAATAGTCCCAGCAACAGAGAATCATAACGTGAAAGTTCAAGCGTGAAATGAAGAGGACTTGAATCTCTTTCCTTTTTCCACTTCATAATACCTGCAGCAGACAGGTAGGGGAGCTCTTATATTTAGCACGTGAAGGTACCAGGAAACCCTGGCAATGAGGACTGGATTGATGTAGTTACTGCTGGAGTTTATGCACATACATACTCCTCTTATCTATGAAAGAGACTGTATGCACAGGCTCAAAAAATACAAAATTTTTCAACAGGGCTGGAGGGAATGAGGAGGGGGACATGGATGGCCTGACACAACTGTACAGGCAGTGCTTTAAAACCACCTTCCTTTCATCATGGCTTTTAATGGAGCTGAGTTTCCATAGATGTTGTGCTAGCATCTTGGTTTCTCGTTGATACGGGGATAGGGATGGAGGGATTGCATTGCATCTTGTTTGTATAAATTATTTGATGATTGAACATTCTGAGTATGTTTCCTAGTACCTAGTACCTAGTACCAAAGCTTCACTAACTTTCTCTGCCTGTTGGCAACATGGGGAGATGAATGGGGAGATCTTTCTCAGCGTGTTCATGACTTTAGAGCAACTGTGTTAACAATAAATTCCAAAATCTGTCCTATTTTGACTGCTGTTTACCTCTTCTTTTTCCCCTTCCCCTTACCTTCCTCTTTCCTCCTGTTTGCATATTTAGGACATTTACTCATCTGTGTAACTGTCTTGTCTATTTCCTGTAGACCTGCATAGTAGTGTAAGCAATGAAACAACCTAATCAGCAAAGCACATGTGCTCTTCCTCGCCTTGTGCATTTTCTTCTAGTTGTATCTGTTTATCTCCTTGTCTCCAATATCTGCTTTTATCTATTAGTGTGTCCTCTTTCCCATGTTTTATCCGTTAATACCTCTTGTTCAGCTGCGGATAAACTCAGTAATAATTGCACTATAAAATGAAGAGTACACTACATGTCTCTTATTGCTCAGGGGTCTGTTAATTGGAATTTATAAAGTTCAATAAACAGTAATCCAATAAGACCTAAACTCTTATTCATTTATCTTAGAGGTAATATCGAGGCTGCCAGCAGCAAGCTAGAAGTGGCTGAGCCACAAGCCTTGGTCACACATGCAGAATGAATTTGTCTTTTTACCTCTCTGTAGTAGTTATCTGCAACTGTGAGTCTCCCAGCAACCACATCACCTTGGTGGACCCTGATGGTGGGAGATGTTTTCCTCTCTGTTTGGGCAGCTTTGAAGGAACATGGCAAAGCAAAGCAGAAGATAATCATGTATTCCCTCATGCCTAAGCCTGGCTAGCAGCTCCATGACGAGGCAGTCAGTCCTGTGACTGCAGGTGTTCTCCCTTTTTTTGGTTGGTCACTGCTAAGCTAGAGTTAATTTAAAATACTATTTCCACCCCGCCCCACAACCCCCATCTCCCCCACACTCCCCCACCCTCAAATTCTGCCTTGTAAACATTATCCATCTACTACTACTATCTTCTGTCCTCCTTCACTTTGGCCTATAGCACTGGTTATGAATCACACTGGGCATCACTGGCTGTTTTTCAACTTGCCCTGTGTTTTAGTGGAGGGTGAGGACATCAAGCAGCTCTGTGATATTTTTCCAGTATTGTGCTGTGAGCTCTGCATGAACAAGTACTAACTTTTCTGCAATGCACTGCAGCCATGGCCAGTACTGGAGTCCAGAAGACACTGATCAGGTACTGTCCCTAAAGCTGTCCGGGAAAGTAATAATGCAGCTGGGGGGTGAGACAGGGTCACGTTTCAAGGCCTCTTGTTGACTAGCATGGGGCAGATTGAATAGCCCTGCGTTTCGGTAGCAAACAATTAAGTGTTCTGTAATACAATCCCTGCGGATGTTGTACCAAATATATCGCAGTGATAATGCAACTTAAATAGCAATGTATTGACTGGACAGGCTAAAGAGATAACATGATACCTGCTTATTGGATTATTGTATCAGTTGGGGAGCAAATAGCTATAGGACCTAAAAGTGTTTTACACAGGATGCTGGGAATTGTAGGCATCACACAGGAATTTTTTGGCTAACTCACTGCAAGCTTTTTGAAAAGTGCTATAACTGTGTGTTTGTTGCTAGCTGAAAGACAAAGCAGGGGAAAATGATTTTATATCTTGCAATGGAATAAGGGCATCCTCCTAAGATTTTGAAGGAGTGATATTACTGGATATTACCAGAGACACTGGTTTCTACATCATTACCTATGCACCGATGATCTCTCTGCAGCACAATGGGGTTGGGAGAAGTTCCCCAACTCAAAGTGACCAGCCAAGTGTTCAGATAACTCCACTCCAGGATTTTTTAGTCTAAGGTTGCTACCTTGGAATCAGCAAGTCTTTGAGATGCACATAACAGAGGTTGTGTGACTGTAGTAGGGAGAAAGCATACATATTTGTTCTGTTCTTGTGTTTTTCACTTAATAGCCATTACTGACCACTGCCAGAGACAGGATACTGGGATAAATGGACACTCGGCCTGATCTAGCAGGTTGTGGTTGTAAACAGCCCTACTGAGACCCCTTTCTCTTCATTCACTGGCTGCATAAATAACTTTGGGCCATCACACTCTGTTCTGAGAGCCTCAGTCATGTACCTAAGGTGAGTCAGGAGGAATCTCTGTCTCTGAGTATATTTTAGTGAAGTGAAAACTAAAACCATAATGGTCAATGGCGAGTGCTCTCCAAAACACAGAAGTTCTTTGCCCTCTTTTAGTAATGAAAAACCATTAGCTGAAGAAATCTGGACTTGTATAAATCTTTAGTGCATCAGTGTGGCAACTGAAGCAACACATTCAATCCTTTCAGACTTAAGTGGTGTAACAGCTTAACATTAGTTGTTAGAACAACATATGTCCCTGATTTAAGAGTATTCACTTTTTTAGAGCTGTGGAAAAAATGCAGGCTTTCTGGTAAGGAGAGAAAAGGGACTTCAATTTTAGCATCTTTAGTACAGAAGTGGACAAAATTCCTACCCTTGATTCAAAGCTTCAAAAGTGTAAAGTGAAGGCTCGTTATGACCTGTTCTGTCAAATGAAGCACGGTAGTTGTTCAGAGGTAATATCCTCATATATTATCATGCTTAAAAACAGGCAATGTCGTAAACTTTTTGAAGCACCTAACACACTACAGAAGCTGTGCAGCCTGGTAAAGTCACTGGTTAACATCTCTAAATCATATAAAACTGCCAATGCTATATTCTTTTCTGAAGTTTTCAAGGTGACCTGCCATTCTCACTGTAAACTGTATTTTTTTATTTTTTATTTTTAAAGAAGGAAAATGCATCTACTCCAGGGTGGTGCATAACAGCTTTTTAACCATGTTGTGGCACTGTTCCTTAGCTAATAGCTAAGGACATGTGGCCTGACTAGAAGAAAGGACTGAAGAATTTGTTGTTGACCATCACCACAACATTGACTTTTTTTTTCGTAATCCAGGCAGGGGTCTTTGTTTCCTCATTCCTTCATAACTATGAAGTGTTGGTTCAACCTGAATGCAGGTAGGACTATAATATCTGCCTTCAGAGTTTTTACAGCCACAGCAACAGATTGAATGCTATCTTTGTGGGGAGGGCAAGAGGATCTACAACACCAGAGACAATGCTTGGTCCCTTGTGGGCTTCACTTCTTTTATCAAATCAACTATGTCTTTTCTCATCTCTTACTTCCATAAATAGATGTTGAGTTTTCTGCAACTTATTTTTAAATAAGTGCCTAAAGTTAGAATTTAAAGGACACATATAGAAACCTCAGTGTGTGGCCTAACTTTCAGAGATAACCAAAGACACAGCAGATCCCACTGAAATCAATGCGGGCATCTCTTTCCTCAGCAGTACTGAAAAATCATGTCACTGTTTTAGTGGCAGCGTTGGTTCCTAGTTCCCATAATATATCATGATAAGATGCACCAAGGCCAGGGCCTTATGGGGCTCAAGTGTGTTGAACAGGAGCTTCTTTCCTGCTCATTTTACTCTGAGCGTACTGTGATTTGCACTGATCTGAACCTCCCTCCCTCTGTGAATTGCAGTACTGCTTCACTGACCATGTCAAAGGCTCACTTTGTTCCTGTAGAAGTCTTCTACAGCCTGGTTAATGTGACTTAGCATCTGGCCACAGTGTTTGTTTTGAGTCAGATTAATTAGCTTTTCTATGACTGGTGTTTTAAGAGCTTCTTGATACATGTGTTCTGAATATTGTCTCTGGATGCATTTTGTGGACAATCTTTAGAAATGTTTGTGCTGTGGTGGTGTTTGTTGCTAATTGCCATGATTTGTTGAGGCATAGGACAGCTGACTGATTTCACTGTGAGCTAAGGCAGGCAGGAAAATAGTAAATTTTATTCTGAGGGGAAAAAAAGAAGTAGAAAACAAATGTATTGCAAGTTCTAATGAGATTTTCTTTGTTAAGTAGCAAATAATTATTTTGAAAGGCAGATAAACAAAAAATAAAACCAAATAAAATCATGTCGTGTTTTGAAATAATAAAATAATTTGGCAGACAAACATAGTTGCTCTCTGCAGCTATGTTAAGGGTAAAGGGTGTCTTTACAGGGATCTAGGGATGTTTAAATGGGGGTGTGTCTGACAATACTATTGTCTTCCAAACTCCCTTACAAAAAAATCTTGTTGACAATCCTTTTTTACTAGGTACATAATTTCTAAAAACCCCAGTGACTTCTATAACTGTGTGGCTAAAATGTAGATTGTGGCAGCCCTATTGCCCTCTGCTAAACTTAAATGAATTTGTAAGAACTCGTCTATCCCTTCTTCTGTTGAGAATGGCTTACCTAAAAGATGCTGCTTGTATTTAGTGATTACTTTTCATTGTTCTGATTAGACTGTCAAAACTGTGCCTGAAGCTGAGGTTTATCTCCAAAAATGTGTTTATTTCCATCAGTGAGAGTGATCTGGTTCTCTGACAGATTTTTCTCTCCATGGATCAGTATTCTCCTTAGTATCTGAAAGCTGATGGCTTCTGACTGAAGGTTTGGGATATAATCTGGATTATAGAGCAGAGAAATTGGCGGGAAAAGTGCTATTTATGGAGCAGTGGGATAAAGAGTGAGGCCTTCTTCCAAATACTGAGAAAAGCAAACCTCCTATGTTCCAGCTGCAGATAGTCATAGAGATTATGTTTAAATATAATAGATACAGACATGGAGTTGGATATCCAAAGACTCCAGAATTTCAATTTGGCAGATTGCTATGTATTAGTAGCTTTTTAATTTTGGTCATATTGTTGTCTGCTTGATGTATGTAAATTTGATAGCTGCATCTTTCACACTCCCTGCTATCTCAGGGCTGCTGCCAGTGTGGTCAGGGTGATATACTGCAATGATGTTCTGGGATAGATACTGTTGTGAAGCTGTTGCTTTTTTAGCCTATCAGCAATTCTTGGGGTTCCTGGTCTTGGCATCTTGACTCGTTTCCATCTTTTTGACTGCTGAAATACCAGTTTTGTTCAGAGACATGTTCATACAGAAGCCATTGTCCGAGACTGTTTTCTCTGAGTTGCATTGCATGAGTGCTTCTCAATTTTGGGCAAGCCTAAACTGTTTAAAGTGTTTTATGGATGTCTCTTTTCACAACGTGAAAGAGGCTTTTCTCTTCCCTTTGGTAGCAAGAATAAGAGTTGTTTAATGGTGAGGGACTTTCACACCAGCTAATGCACTTCAAGAGAAGGAATGGAAAGCAGGAATCCTGTCCTTTACTCAAACATACATTTTGGCATATTATAAAAGTTACACTAGCTTTCAAATGTAATGCTTTAAACAAAAATGTAACTGTTCTTCCTCTTCCTCCTCCTCTTCTACATGCTCCCTCTAGTGTTTTCAGGTACATATGGTGTATACTGTCTGTCACTCAGGTAAGGTTTGTTACACTGGAACAAGTGGTAAATGTCACTGGTGTTTTGTGGGGCTTGTCTCTGGAAGAAATTCCAATGGTAGGATTTGCAAGTGTGCTGGGAATACAGTGCCAGCCCCCTTTCCCTTGCCTTTGCTGCACACCTGCATGGAACTCGCCCTACCCATACCCAGATAATCTGCAACTCAAATCTCTTTTGTGTATCTGGAACAAATTGTGCTGGCCGTTTGCCATGCAGTGAAATCACACAGTTTTTCATTACACTCTCAGAAGCCTTAATTAGTGAATAAGGCAGCTGTATGCTCTCAAAAATACATCTATCAGTACAAACTGCTGCCTGATGGTCCAAAATAAAACACGCCAAAATTTCTTTCATGCTTTCCTCTCTCTTTTAGAGCTTATGGGCAGGTAATTGGGGGGGGAAGGGGAGTGCCAAAGATTTTGTTACCCTTGTGATTTATGTTCATTACCAACAAAGAAGAAAAGACAAAATACATCTTTAAATTTTCTTTCTGATTAGAATGATCTGTCTTTGTATGAAATTACATTCCTTTCTGTCTCCTCTAGTTATTCACCTGCTACCTTTTAACTCCTGGTTCCATTGGCCCTGCCTGTTTAGAGGAAAGGTTTTCTGATCTTCACACATTAGTTGCACAATGCTGTTTGTCAGTGGAGTGGAAAAAGAATGTTTTTCTCAAGATATCTCTAAAAAGAGTGAGGCTCTAGGGTGGCCTGTACCTGTCCTCAGAAATTGACCAGAATGTACTGTTTTCCTAAAAAGAAACAAGAATTTAAAAAAAAAAAAATAAAAAAGAAAGAAAAAAAAAAGTGCTGTTATATTTCTCTTCAAATGCCTCATAGTCTTTTTTTTTTTTTGTTGAATAAATTGGCCTGGGGGACACGCATAGGCGATAGTGCTTCTTTGCCTGTAATTTTTCCTTCTCTGTTATTACTATGAGGGGGTAAATAGCTCCACTCCCCCAGTTCTGAAGTATTTGTAATAGAAAATTTCTGCCAGCTTTGAGTCTGAGCTGATGAAACATCACTGGGGTTTTATCCTCCCAAATTCCCTGTAGGGTAATGAAATGCAACGCTTGTTTTACAGAGGGAAAATAAAACCTGCCTATCACCTAGGAAGCTTGTGTTGAAGATGGGAATTGAACCCACATCTTCCATAGCAGCTGGCAGGATGGCACTGATCTTCTCTTGTGGTGTTCGAGTGGCACAGTTTCAAGGAGGGAGGGGGTTGGTTTAGGATGGCATCAAGGGGACGCAAATTTATACCAATTTCTTTCATTTCCCTTAGCCAGGAAACTGCCTAACGATGCAAACTCGCAGAAAGTGGCAGAAAGCCCAAGACAGAGGTCTAGAATGGGTAGAAATATTTCAAAGTTTTATATAAAAAACTGGAAGGGTGGGGAGACATCAGTCACATTGTGAGTATTTTGGTTTGTTTGCACTGTTTTCTACAGCAGAAGATGAAACATCTTGTTTGAGAGGCAGGGGAGAGAAAGTTCTTTCTTGGAGATACAGGAGATAATGTGGTGAAATACACACTCCTGGATATAGGAGATACAGGTGGAATGATGGAGTCTGACCTTGCTGCCTATCTGCATCTAACATGTATTTGTTCACTCTTTCTTTCTCTCCTCTGCACCCTCAGAAGATCTATGTATCTCTGCTTCCTTGCTTATCCAGGTCACTTGTGATCCGTCTTCAACAAAGTTCTAGGACAAACCTTGGTCTCCTGTTTCAATCTCAATGCAAGATTCAAGGGTGAGGCAGAAATCCAACTGAACATTGTGTGAGACATCTGGAGAAATCTCAAGGTTCAGCCTATGAGTCTTGCTGCCTTGACCTGGTAGTATGTCTCTTAGCTAGTCTATACCTCAGATTTCCTGTTCCTTTTAGAGATTTGTGGTTGGAAAAGTGTTGTCTGAGAGAGTGCTAATAATGACAGTTCAGCCTTTTATCTTTCTTTCCATCTGTATTAAGTGTATCTATCTAGTGACTTTTAACTCTTGGTTGCAGATCCTGCGAAGTCTAATGTTCTTTTTTTAGTACAGTGCAGGTAAAAAGACATCAGATATCTTTGGGTGAACAAAATAGCCCAAACAGAACTAGACTTTAACTTCTCCCTGCCTCATTTCTCATCTTTCTGCTTTCTGGCTGGTAGTGTGAGGTTTTAGCTGTGGTTATATCATATGAAAAAAGAGCTTTGGTAGTCAATAGGGCTGCTTTCTGGCTGGTAGTATGAGGTTTTAGCTGTGGTTATATCATATGAACAAAGAGCTTTGGTAGTCAACAGGGCTGGTAAGTACAAGAAACTGCCAATTCTGCTGTTCCTACCATAGAATTAAATAGTTAGGTAAATTCAGCTCATTTGAACTTCTCAATCTGAAAGAAATACAGTCTTTTTCTCTGGTTTTTCTGTCCCTTGGCAGACTGGTAGCATCCCTTAGGTATTATGTTCCTGCTCAGATGTCTTCAGTGGCTCTGTGGGGAGATATGTAAGTAGACATTCAGACTTATTTTGTTTGCAAATTTGGTCCTCCTCATGCCTGAAAAAGAGGCAAGGTGTAGAATCAGGTTTATTCATGATGGAAGTAATACTATTAATTGTTGTCTGAATAGCCTCCAGGAAATGAGTGGGAGTATATATCACTATGGTAAACAGAGGGACACCATGAAGAAGGCTTTGACAGCTCCAGAGCTCCAGTGATTTCTGCAGTTTTCATTGTCTGCAGTATTTTCATCTGATCGCAAAATGCACTTTTGAGGCTGAGGTAAGAGCTGAAAGATCTCATAGAATACCAGGTTGGAAGGGAGCTGAAGGATCATCTGGTCCAATTTTTCTTGGCAAAAGCACAATCTAGAAAAGATGACCCAGAATCCTGTCCAACTGAACCTTAAAAATGTCCAGTGTTGGAGAATCCACCACTTCCCTGGGGAGATTATTTCAATGGCTGATTGTTCTTATTGTGAAAAATTTTCCTCTTATGTCCAATCAGAATCTCCCTAGGAGTAACTTGTACCCATTACCAGTCATCTTTTCTATATGACTCCTTGTAAAAAGGAGTGTCTGTGTTCTTTGTAGCCACACTTCAAATACTGGAACATAATGATAAGGTGTCCCCTAAGCCTTCTTTTCTTAAGGCTGGACAAACCCAATTCTCTCAGCCTTTCCTCATATGGCAGTCTCCCCAGTCCTTTCATCATCTTTGTGGTCCTTCTCTGGACCCTCTCCAGCTTTCCACATATTTTGTGTATAGCAGGGAACAAAACTGAATAGATCATTCCAGGTGTGGCATGACCAGCGCTGAGTAGGGATAATGACTTCTTTATCTCTGCTAGTGACACCCTCGTAGATTCAGCCCGGCATCCTCTTGGCTTTCTTCACTGTAGCAGTAGCACGCTGTTTGCTCATATGGAGCCTGTCCACGCTGTCCACTGGGACCCTCAGTTCCCTCTCCAGAGCTGTTCCCCAGCTGAGTAGATCCCAACCTGTGCTGAACTCATGGATTATGTTGTCTTCATAATGTATGAAATATGTTGCCTTCTATGATGGAGGGGATTGGTGGGTGAGTTGGGCAGAGGGTTCATCCTGAGGGAGGTGGATTGCATGCACAGCTTTCCTATGCCTCTTGATTGACCGTGGGCAAGTCACCTCACATTACTCCAGGCCTCTTTCTTCTCATTGAGAAGTAGAGTAAAGATAATGACCTCCTTCTCTGTTTTCAGATTTACCCATGAAAAAGACTTTCCAAGAGCACGGTAGGACTTAAATGGTAGGTAGAAAGCTATGGCTTTCTGTACCGCTTTTCTGGATAAATAAGATGTCATTCTCTCAGGTTGTCAATACAGTAGCTGTCACTTGTCAGAAGCACTAAATTCAGATGCAAAATGTATAATTGTAGAAAAAGTTAAATGTACTAGGGTCAAAAGAAGGGGGTGGTAGAAAAATGAGAGAAGTTGTTTATGTGGAGAGGTAAGGTGTGTGTGGGGAGGGAAGTGTTTGGTGAACTTCATAGACCATTTCTTCCCTATTTCTGAGGGATGGAATTGCTTTGCACGAAGATTTCAGCTGCAGCTCCTAGCAAAAAGCATTAGCTGCAAGAGAAGCAAAAGCATATATTATGGAGCAGCACTTTCTGTAATTTTTTTTTTTGAGGCACACATTTGTAAACAGATCTAAAATTAGAGTTCAGCATCAGAACAATGAGTACTAGCTCTTCATATTCTCTGCTCTCAGAGATTTTGATGTTTTTTCCCCTCTCTGGATCATAATATGAGTGTGTGTGTATATAATTTATTTATATTTTTAAAAGGAACTTTCTATATTTCCATCTGTTCCAATTAAACTGAATGGAACAGCTTTTGTAAGTAAATGGAGGGAGGGGAGGAAGACAAGTGAGTAAAGAGAAGAAAATGGCTTAAAACACAAACCTTGAATGGAAGAGGAAGAAACATTTGTTGCTTAGCACCAAGAAGAAAAATATTATCTTCTCTGCACTAAAACCAGGAAGCAAAATTCTTGTTCATCCCCCTCCACCTTCCGTTCTCTCTCAAAGCACTTCCAGCCATTAGCAATGAATTTGGGTTAAAAGACTTGAGTACACAATGTCAGATAGAACCTGAACACAGCTTTGCTTCTGTAGCAGATGGCATTTTCCTAAATGGAGAATGTCTTGGGAGTTAGAGTAAACACTACATCACCTCTCCATGTTTGGAGTGAGTTGATATAGACCAGTGTGAGGAAAGATCTTGGTCATTTTGGACAAGATGACCTACAGAGGTCCATTCCAACATCAACTATTCTGTGAAGATGGTCACCAGCGTGATCACTTCTGTGATTTTGAGAAGGTTTAGTTTTGCTTCCTGTCTTGGTGACTTGCTCAACGCCCTCTTCTCTGTGGAAGTTCTTGTCCAGAAACTCTGATTTTATCATGAAGCTTCTGAAAATCAGTCAGAACACTTGGCTTGTTAAGTGATGATAAGAGCAGAGAGCAAGCCAACAGTAGTCTGAAAGGTCTGAAAGGAAGTTTGTTTTTTCTAGCTCATTGTGGTTTCGTTTGGTTTTGTTTCAGTTTTGGGGGGTGGTGGTGTGTGGGTTTTGGGATTTTTTTGTGGTTGTTTTTTATGGTTTGGTTTGCTTTGCTTTTTTAATGAAAAGCTGTTGAGCAGGTCTGGTCAAAACCTTGTACTTCATTACCTCCAGTTTTTTTGGTTGCTTTGTAGCTCCACTTGCAGATTAACTGTGGTTTCTAGTTGTGGTAGGATCTTCTCTGCATTTGTCCCAATGTACCATTTGCTTGAGGGCCTCAGCAGAAAGCAATGAGCAGGGATGGAGACTGCTCTCATCCTGTTTTTTCCTGGGGTCATGTTTTGCAGTGTGGTACTCCAAAGGTGCACCCATGCTAGATCCCACATTCAGAAAAGACAGAAGCCCATTTGGGCTGTCCAAGCCCTTGTCAGTCTAGCAAAGTGACCCAGGACTCTTTAATGGCTGAAAGTTGTATGTAGGTAAGAACTTGTGTGCTTTTAAGGTCTGTAACCCCATCCTCCCTTCTTCCCCCCTTCCCATGTCAGTGTTTTGTTGCTATGGAGACAGTAATTACTCCAGGAGGTTTCTAGACTCTGCTGAAGCTCCCATCAGTCTCGCCTCCCACCTGGGGAGCTTCTGACATTGAGTTAAAGGTCAAGTCCTCATGTAAATGTTTTCCTTTCTGAAATGAAATATTTTACCTATTTTGGGTGACTGTGGCAGCAGCACAGAAAACAATTTGTCAAATCACTTACAAAGCCAGAGCTGGGACACTTAAATTCTATTCCCTTCAGGTACGTGGGAGTAGGGGTGGAAATGAACAGTCTCGTAAGTCATATTTCAGTCCAAGTTAAACGCTTGCTTTCCTGCACTGAACATTGCGCGTGTGCTTTGTCGTTCTCTTCCACCCTCCTCCCTCCAGCTTTTCAGAGCTTCTTGTTCTCATTAATTTGTTGTTTGCTCTCCTGCCTACACGTAAAAGCTGGGATGAAATAATTTTTATTGACATTAGTCATAGGCTGACACAGCCCTAGAAAGGACCCCCTGGGTCGTAGAGTCTGCCCCTCTGCTATTGCAGGCGACCACGTCATTTAATTCCTTTCATAAACTACCTGTTAAAAGCCAGAACAGTATCTTTTCAAGTGAATGTAGGGAAGGAGGGGGAGGGAAAAACCCTCAACCCTTGATGTTTCTAATACAGAAAAGAAACAGAGATGTGCTGTTAGAGCATTTAGAAGAGGAAGTTGGCAATTGTGGCTCTCAGTTTCTTTTCCTTAATTTACCCATGCAATCACCTGCTTAGAGGTGTTAACCATGTGTTTCAGACTAGGCAGGATCAAACAAAGAATGTCTGGTGCTAAAATGCCAGTCTTTTCTCAAGCAAAGGCCATTGTTATAGTCAAAGATGATGCACTGAGATTCGTGTGACCAAGTTCTGCTTCTGGCTTTGTCCTGGACTCTTCCTAAATAACCTCAGACAAATAATTTTCTTGGCAAGGTCTATGCTGTTAGTCTATCTCCATGCTGCAGATTACCTGCAGCTTTTCAGGAAGGGTAAGGCAGAAATAAGTGAGATTGTGATGACTCCTTCAGTAGGAAAAGCTCTGCCGAGCAGTCCTCTGCCCAGGCTGCTGCCTGCGCTCTGCGCCACTGGCACGAGTGACACTGAGGTCAACTGCGCTCTCGTCAGAGGCAGACTGGAAAGCAGCAAGTGTAATTTATGATGGCTTGGCATCCAGTTAAGTGTAAAGTGATGGAAAGTGTGGTGGATCACTGCACTGGTGCACTTGACTTGTGCATCAGACACATATCTATGCAAGTTCACATCCAGTTCAAAGCCAGGCATGAAAGCATAAAAAATGGCAGCACTTCTGGCTACAGCATTGTGAGTGTCAGATGATGCCATGGGGTTTTGCTCTTGATACCTTTCAGAGCTTCTCAGCAAAGCACACGACTGTAATTAGTTGACAAGCTGGCTGTGAGGAGACTATGGGCTTTTATAATACCCTTGTGTTTCACTGGCACCTTTGATCCTGAAGTGCTTTATAAAACTGTGTGTACACACAGAGGAAACCTTTAGCCTTGGCACTGACATTCAGCCACTGCTGGGACGATGTGCAGTAGGTGGGTAAACAGACAGCAGCACTGCCCAGCAGCTGCAGTGGGTGCCGGGGAAAGGAGCAGCAGTGCACTGAAGTGGTAGAGGAGTTTTGGGGTAGGCAACCTTGGTGAGCTTGAGTAGCATGCCTGAGTGAATACCATTCACTCAGAAAAATTGGAAGGGGTTTTCAAAGTATGTTAGTGCGTTGTTTCTAAACCAGTGTGTTGAGCTAGGAAGCTTACGATCAGGAAAGGTAATTCTGGAGGATCAAGTGTACTTGGCTAGTTTCTTTGAGACAGTGACTCGAACAGAGGGGTTTTTTTAACAGCTAAAGCTCAGGATACAGTGTAAGCTCAGCCAGTGAATTTGAGCTGCTGGAGAAAACAACAGTCTGCAAGCAGATCTAGGCTGGGCTGGACAGTCAGCAACTTTAGCATTGGCTGAGTTTAAAATACCTAGACTGGACACCTCAAACTGTTTAAGTTGAGGCTTTTGGTTGTATTGTTGTGGGTTTTTTAATTTAATTTGGTTACAACTCACCTCTCTAAACAGAGCCTCCTCATGGGGGAGTGTTTATCCTGGAACATAGCAGATTCCAAAATGGTTGTGACCAGTTTAGACCTCTGTTCACATCCGCAAATCGACATTGTGGATCCATTTGTAATGGGCACAAATAGACATGGTATAAAGCAATGTTAAAGACAGTGTAAACATCTGTCTTGGAGTTAATATGTGGTCTGGCCTACAGATGACCTGCTGTCAAGAAGAGCTTATGTTACTAGAGGTCAGGGTTTTCTGGTCCAGCCAAGCACATTTCATGCTTAGCAGTAAGGGACATGCTGTCTGACCTTGGGCTTCTGACATTCTCCATGGCTTTTGAAGATCTTTGAGCTGTCAAGGTAGGACATGGATACAGCAGCTCTGGATTTGCTTCCTTAGCCTCTTGTGTGATCATCAGTGAGATTTCCCATTAACACCCTAACTTGGTTTCCACATCTAACAAGCTAAGATAGACTCTTGTTTTGCCAGCAAGCTCTAAAGAAAGAAGGACCTTATGTATTAACAAATGTTTCTATTTGTATTGCTGATGGAGAACACTCTTTATCTCAGTCAAGAAGGCCTGCATTTTGAAGCAGAAAGATGAGTCTAATCCCTGAAGTTTGATCCACAACATTAAAGGACTAAGCAGTGCTGCTGTGAAGCAATGCCCCTTATTAGTACGTGGCTCTAAAACTTTGAAGAAGTGGGCACTGAGGTAGATTGTGACTTGCCTGGATCCAGAAGATGTAATCAGCAACATTACTGCCTTGGAGATTTTTGGGTTCCCAGAGCTGTACTCTGAAACCTTGGTCCGTCCCTAAACACAGTGTGAAGTCATTGGACTGGACACAGTATTAAAATCTCCTGCTTCACAAACCATGATTTTTTCTGTGGTGTGGAGTCACAGTGCACCACAGCAGCAGGCTGCTGTGCAGTAAATTCATTGTGTATTGTGCAAGGGACCATCAGTTAGCTTATTATTAATACATGTGTGGGCTTTAATATACCCGTACTGTATCTGTCAGCATCTCTACCAGGTTTGCTTTTGTCCTTTGTGTTTTCCCCAAACAAGCTTATACAATTAGTTTCTTCTTGTTTCCTAAATTATTTTTGCTGCTTCTAATTATTTCACACTCCATATAAAAGAATTATTGGGGTGGGTAATGGGAGGCAAGGGATCACCTCTCCATTGCACTGCAGGCAGTGTGACATTAAGGCAATTTGGATTTGTTTTTGTACTTGTTTATATTTGGTTGGCTGCTTAAGAAATAGGGAATATTTGGGATCTGATTTTGGAAGTCAAGGTGTGGGCTTTTCAGTAGGGAACTGGAGTTCCATCAGGTTCCTATTGATCTTTATGTCCAAGCGAGATGTTTGTTGAAATAGTCTTAGACTAAATCACGGGCAATTCATTTGGAGACTAATGTTCTTGCCTGAGAATATGGAGTTATTGGTTATTTCCTGAATTTCTATTCTTGTATAGATCATCCTGCTCTCTTCCCATCTTTAGATATGTGTAAGTAGCATCTCCAAACATCCATGGCTATTTTCATCATGGACAGAAAAAAAGACAGGCTTCTGTTGAAGATCGTCTTCTCAGCCTCATGCAGATAGCTAGTAGAGAATAAATGTGTGAGGAAGGTGTGCGTAGGATGAAGTTTACAGCTGGGCAGTTAAAACTGAATTCCTGACTGATGAGAAGACAGTCAAGTATTGGTTGACAAAGCTTGTATGGGCCAAATATTTTTTTATTACTCAGATGCTGCTGCACTCATCAGTTATCTTGGTTGGGATTCAGTGTGCAGACCAACGATGGAGAGTGTCTGGAGAGCTTGTGTACAGAGTGCACTGCTGTATTTGAGACAGTGATTCTTGCCCGTCTAGAGTGGTGATCCCTGCCCCTCACCAAGCACACTTGTACTTGAAAATTTCTACCAGACTCAGAGTAGCAGCTGCATTGTCCAAAGCTCTAGGGTAAACAAGGCCTCTAGTATATTCATTGCCAAGTCATGCTTGGATTGCGGTGGTTAAATGCTCAAACACCATCTGCTTATATACTCTTGCTGCCTTCCACAGAGCAGCACCCTTGCTAACGTTTGCTTTCTGGTAGAGATAAAGCTATGAAGTGCAGCATGTTTGCCTGTTCTTCCCAGGTTGTGCTAAATCAAATACATCCATTTCTTTTCCAACAGCCATTGGCACCACAAAGATGCATGCTTAAAATTTCAAGGATGGCTCTTCCCTCAATAGACCCTTCCCTCCTAATGATCATTTCCTGTCTTCAGCTGTCTAGCCTTATGCAGCAAGATCATTGAAAAATATCTTGTTACTGGGAGGTGGGATCTGAATTGGGGTTTATAAGGAATTGGGGATGAAAATAAACAGGGGAAAACCTGTGGTGAACGTTTTAGAGGTCAGGGAGAACATGCTAATTAAATCTGATAAATACATTTCTATTAGGAAAAAAGCATGGCAAGAATTTTTTTGAGGGAAGCTCTTGAAAAGGGGGGATGTATTTTACTTGACTATTCATACCACAATTGAGGGCTGGGGGGAGCAATTCTCCACTAGCAGGGGGGTAATTTGTGCTGGGAAGCAGGGCCCTTCTTCAGCAAATGTCAATAAAACTCTCGCGTCCTCAATGTGAATAAGCCCTTGCTGCGGGGGAAGGGAACACCACAGGAAAAACAAGGGCATAAGCAGCCAAAATCTCTCTAAATAGAATATTTGTCAGTTTTCCATGAGGCACTGGTGGGTTTTTAAGCTCTTCCAAGCTTTGAACAAATTAAGACTGAGTGTAAAGTATAGATATATTTATATTTGTTCCATCTCTTTTGGGTAAGTTGAGGAACTGGAGGAAGACTCATCAATTCAATGCATGTTCCATTACAAACTTCTTGGGATTAGATCAGGTTAATGAAAGGAATAAATAGGGCTTTGACATGTTGTTTGGTTTTACAGGACTGTATTGTTTTATGATGTTTTATGAGAAGCACTTATACTGCTCTTCAGGCAAGAGATTATTGCGCTTTTTATAAAAACTAAAAGAAAACCCACTTCTCTTTCTTTTTCTTTCTGTTGCTAAGTAGATGCTACGTTTGTTTGCAGTCATCATCTCCCAGTAGAGATGCTATGTTCTGGAGCACTGCCTAGAAAGAAATGTCTTCAGAGCACAGATTTTAGAAGCAAAAGTGGTGGGGGGGTAGGAGATACCCAAATCATGAACACCCAACAAAATTTTGGAGTAAGAACATTGTCCTGAAGAGATGATGAATGAGCAGAGTCCCAGAGGAATATACCCAACCCCCCAAAATCTCCCTCACCCCCCAGCCCCATTCTGATATATTACTCTATATTAGAGCAATAGTACTTTGTGCTTTAGAACTCTAGTAGCTCAAAAAAACCTGAAAATAATTTCCTAACACCAAACCTTTGGCCCTGTAGAGAACATCAGTAGTGATGTCAGTGTTCAATTTGAATAGGTTATGTTTCAGCACTGAAGGGTTATAATGCTCACTTTCAAAGATGGTCCTTTAATTTTCAGTATCCTGGTTAAAATGGGGCAGCTGATCATTTGGTTAGTTTTGAAGGTTTGGAGATCATCATCCCAATCAACAGGGAGTACTTATTAAGCTTCTTTGCCTCTGACATTATACTGTTCTGTTAAGATTTTTAAATGAAAACACAGCAAAAGTATAAAATTGCATCCTAAGCTCCATCCTCTCTTGCTACTTTCTTTACTCTCCAGCTCAGCTGCTACATCCCAGTTTTCATATCCAGTGACATCAGTATTTTAGATAATGTCACTTCTATTTGTAATATCCTCTCCCATCCCCCATAATGATAATCACCAAGCATTTGGTTTAACTTTCTAATCCTTCCAGCACTGTGGAGATGCACAGGAGTTACTAGTCCCTTGCAGATGGGAGGAAGAGCTAAAGAAGCAAAGCAGTGACCTCCATACCACACACAGCTTGGAGGATGTACAGAATTGAACAAGGTCCCCTCGTAACCTCGACTTTATCCGAGGCTTTAGGTTGTACTGGCAGACTGTCACTGGCTTTGTGATATGGACAAATGTCTGTTAGGCCTGTGTGACTCACTTATGCTTGTAACCTCATGAAGCTTTGAGTACAGACCTTTCCTCAGAGGCAAAAGGCCAATGCACTCGCCCGTGAAGTCTCTTCGCTTTCTCCCATTCACCTTTAATATTTTGTTGTTAATGGATCATGCTAAAAAGGATTAGCCATTTCAATTTACATTCTGCTGCTTTCTGCATTTAACATTCTCACTGTAAGTGATGAATTATTGACTATTTAAATGTGACTACAAACAGCCCAAAAGAGAAGGTCTGTTTTACCATTTGCAATGCTGAACTCATACAACTTAGGTCAAGGTTTTCCTTTCTCTTTTTAGTTACCCATGGATGGGCTGCCTTCCTGGCTTTCACCTCCTATCCTGGTACCCCAGGCTGGTGTACTGTCTGGTGTTTAACGGCCCAGGAAGAGGCCCCAGGGTTAAATATTGTTAAGCATGTGAAATTTAACCTATATTATTGATATTGGGTTCAGACCAAAGTGTCTGCAAAGTGGCTTAAAAGGAAGAGTTCATTATAGAATAAAGCACTTTGGCAGTAGACCAGATCCACATGCTCTTAAAATTGCTCTTGATTCCCCCTTCATATTTAAATGTACATAATTACAGAATCTGACACTGTTCAGAAACAAAGATATGTCTTTTGAAAATAAGTCAGAAGAAATCTAGGTGCAAAACAGGGTACCATTATTTAGTGCTTGACACATTGTACCGTGAGCAGCTGTAGCAATGAAGTGGAGCTCAGAGATGGCTGTTTCTCTAAGGATGGAGTAGTCTTGTAGTGACCCAGAGGGTACTCACGAAAGCAATGGTGAGTGCACAGGTTTCAGGCAACAGTTTTTCTGACTCTAGAGAGGTTTCAGATTTCCCCTGGAGAAGAGAAAGAGTTATCTTTACCTTGCTCTCTTCAAATCTCCTGGATGAAACAGAAGAAGTTAACGGTCTGGGGACACCTCAGATGTTAGAGGTGAATCATGCAACTCCAAGCTGGAAAACAGGACACTTGTTTTTGCTTGCATGTTGTATTTTTGGGGGCTGAGGAGACCTGGATTTGTTTTCCAGGTTACCAGATCTGGGAAACAATAAAATTTTCTGATAACTGTCCAGTTCTTACCTATAGATGATGTGGGAGACCTTGTCTTGCTATGCATATAGCCAGATTTTATAAATTCGATATAGCATGTTTCTTCAACTAGAGACAGGGAGAAAAGGACGACAATCTTTCAAGCAATCAAACTGATTCTGCTCCCGTAATTCTAGACTCTACACCATGGGAGACTGCCCATATCTGGAAAGCAGCCACCAAGAGGAAGCCCCAAGTCAGGTGTGCAAAAAGCTGAAACTTTTTTTATAAAATAAGCTTCAGAAACCCCAAGATAACAGTAAGAGGCAGGCATGTGTTGGCGGCATAGGCAAGCTTTTACCCTCCAATGTATTCAGTCCTTTAAAAATAAAACAACTTTCCCAGAGCAAATCCCCATGTCGCATTATAGCACTTGTGCATCTGTTGCTTTTGTAAGATCTGTGTAAGGGGTGGGGGAGCATGAAGAGAAGCCACACATCAGTATGTCAAATCAACTTCTTTTTTCACTTCCTCATGGCCTCAGAAAAGGAGCAGTGCATAAACACATGCTTCAGGTTTTAGATTGGTTTTATAAGACCCCTTCTGAGAGAATTGGACAGTCTGGGAATGTGAGAATAAAGGGAAGGAGGAGGAAAAAGATATTTATGTTCGGCAGAAGAGTGTGAAATGGTTAGGTATTTGGTGAATTCTTTAAGCACTCATCCTTGTCTATTTTCACACATGTACTTGAGAAACAAAAATTCCTGGTTAAAGAAAAAGGTGACTGGTAGACTGATGTGGACACATCCATACTCATCAGGTGGTTGAGTATGACCTAGCAGTTAGGTCACTTAAAACTTCTCTCACACATACAGAAACCTGACATTGGAAGTTAGAAGAGCGTTGACAGAGTTGGAAATAAGTAGATTCCATCTCTGGCAAGGTTTCTTTTAAGTTAAAGAAATAATCTCCAATGAAAGCTAGTAATGTTTCTTGAAACCCAGTGCCATCAGGTGTTCTAAATACAAAAAAAAAATATATATATATAGGGAAGGATTTGAGAAAGTGTACTTTGGGTTTGGATGTTTTTAATGTTTAAATTTATCACTTGAGGTATTAGTGCACCGTCTGAAATCTGTGGACCCATTTTACTAGGTACTAAACAAAATTTACTCTGAAATACTTGTGTATATGGCAAAAACAAAGAAAGAATGGTCATAGACATTGCTCAAAATGTAAAGTGATTATTGTAATAGATTGATTATTGTAATAATCTATTGTAATAGATTAATGGCAGAAACTGCTCTTATTCTGGCACATTAGTGTTTGGTCACAGGTGTAACAAACAATAGTTAAAATGAAGGTCAGAATTATCTACATCGATATCCTCCCCCCTCCCCCCATTTTTTTTTTTTCCTGCAAGAGGAAGTGGATCTGCTGGAGGAGGGAGATCATTATTTTCAAGAAACATGTTGGCAGAAATGACTCAGTTCTGCAAATTTCCCTTTATTGCTTGCTGTTGAAAAATCTAAGTTCTTTTAGTAATGGGGAACTTATTTTAAGAATTTTTACAGTTGTGAGAAAGGAAAAATGACAGACCTTCAAATCGTTTTGGGCCTTTCAGACTATGAAGCGTGATTTTTTAGCATATGGCTACAGGAAGAGGATCTGGATGTGCTCTGGAAAATAATTTTCCACAAGCGATTGCCAACTCTGCAGAAGGACTTCCTGAACAGAGACTGAAAAGATGCTTCTGATTCCACTTGGGGTGTTCTCTTTAATGGAAATGTCTATCTTGCTGCAGTAAACCTTGAAGTTCCCATGAAAAATTCATGGAGGAGAGAAAGAAAGCATAAGAACTTCTATAGTGCTGCAAGAAGAGACTGGCACTGAGGCCAGGTGATATGAGAAGTCCTGTGGTTCTGCCAGGTGGTGCCCTGGAAATAGCAAGGAGTCCAACTCCCATCATGCTCTTGAGCACTGCTGAGTTAGGAGCGAAGTGTTGTAGATGAGCCCAACCAACCCTTGAAATTTAACTGCCTTCCCTTTATTTCAGCCTTGCTTTCTGCCTCAAGGAAGTCCAATGACAAGTAGAGCTCTGACAGTTGATGTGAATAGTTTCTTCTCCTTCTGTAAGGAAGACAGACAAAAGTAGTTCCTAGCTTCTAACCACAGAAAATCCCTGTGCCTTGGAAAGAAAATTGTCTTCCCCTTCTTCTGGACAAAATCTCAGTTCTGGATGTGCATTCAGCTGAATTTATTCCTGATGGACGTGAATTCTATCAGAAAGTAAGAAAGACAGTAGTTGAATTTAGCTGTTATTTTCCTTATATAGAGTGACTATAACTTGCTCTTTTTCTTAGAGTCTTTAAAGCAAAGTAATGATGGTGCAAGGCTCACTGGGTAATGGTATGCAAACGGCAATAAGGCGATAAAATTGCTGGAGTAACGATTTGAGCAGTATGACCCTTATGTTGAGGAATTTGCCTTTAAAACATAACCTTAAGAAAATAAATCTAATTGTCAGAGGAGGAGTAGAGTGAGATTTGAAAGTAAGCTTAAAATAAGTAAAATGTTTGCCTTTCATCTTTATTTATGGGCAGTCATGGGGGCTGTGTAGGGCTGGCTCAGCAACAACACGGTTGCTGTGGACACTGGCCCCCAGAAGCAGAAGAAGACAAGTTTCCTTAGTGGTATTCTGGCACATGAGAAGTTAAGAATATCCCTGAGGTCCAGTGATTGACATCATCAAATGCACTTGCTGTTCCTAAACTCTTGTCTGTCTCAGGCCTGTTTGACAGCAGAGCCAAAGGTCACAGAGAAATTAATCTGCTGTAAATGAAACTAAATGGATTGCAGGGTGCTGTTTGTGACAAGAGTAAGTGGTGGAAGACTTCAGCATGCAAAGGGCTGCAATTTAGACCTTGCCAGTGGACTGGGTCATTCATCTTTCCCATGTAAAATGAGATGAACCTAATCCTTCCAATAAAATAAGGATAACAAGCAAGAAGGGTGTTTTTAGCAATTTAACCCTGGGGCAGCTACTATCTAAATAACTAACTATTAATGTGCCTTTCCTGCCCCTTACCAAAAGGAAGAGGAATAATAATGATAGTATGAAAAAAAAACCCAAACAAAACAGTAAGGTAATTGTTGTCAATCTAGATATCTCAGTTCTAACTGAAGCCCTGGTAATCTGTCCTTTGTTCTCCCCAAAAAATTGATCATTGAATGACAATGATAGCTGAGGGGTACTGTGGATCAGTGCTGGGTGACACAAAATCTGGGTGCTGTTCCCTGATGGGTGACTTTGAGTGAAGCATCTTGTTTCCCCTGTAGTATTACAGGACCTAGTGCAGGGATCCCTCAGCTCCTTGGACATGTTCTGAAGTCACATCCTGCTTGGCTCAATCCTTCTGGAGTGTTTTATATTCGTTATCTTGCTCTTTAGCATTTTATTTAATTCTCTGAAAAACAATTTAGACACACTTTGATATAGGAAAAAGCTTTGTATTCAGCCTATACGAATGTGGTCCCAGGTATGCATACACCTCTTAGCATGAAAAAAGTACTGATTCTGGTTGGGATTTCTAGATATTAGGAGGTATAAATAATCTTCTCTTGAAATGAAGGGAAATAAATGGGTGTACTTGTAGGAGAGCTAGCTTTCTATTGAGAAAAATATAATGATCCCAGCTTCTGTGGCAGCTGAGCCAAAATGTGTGCGTATATAAATGAGTGTATATCTCAGTGCTTAGATACTTGAGTGATGGATGCTCCCGGAGAAGGTAAACTAGCCAGAAAGGTATGAATAAATGTCTTGCTGGTGCCTATCAATAGGCAGCGACTGCTGCTTACATGCAGTGTCTCAGTGGGCAAACTGTAAGGGCTTTAAGTAAAAACAATTATTGAATGTATGATGTCTAAGTCTATTAGTTGTATACTATTATTGACTGACGTTAGATTAAAAAGCATGTCCTTATTACTCTCTCCTGTCATTAACTTGCCAGGAAAGGTCAGTCAAGAAGTATATTATTACTAAATTGAAGACTCACACATTTGTAGTTGCAGCAGGAATAAAGCCACAGAGGAGCAGAGCCAAACTTCAGGCAGGCCCAGAGCCTAGTTTCGCTCTCGCTCTTTGTACTTTGTAACAAGGCCAACTGCTCCCCATCCAGGTCCGCTGTCTGTATTCTGTGCTGCAAGCAAGAGGATCTGTCTTACTGTAGATTTTCCTCAAATGCCTCATGCTACCTCTGCACTACGAAAGGAAGCTGGATCTAAGCCTGCACTCAAGTCCTAACCTGCTGGCCATCCATACAGGGCATATCCAAGCCCATGGCATGCGTGACCTGAGGGACAGAAGGGAAAAAGAGGGAATAAAGGCTCAGACTTCATATTTACCTGTGTCATGGAGGGACCGGTCTGCTCTGTCTGGCCTCTTTCTGTTATTTAATGTTTCCTGCAGCCATGCTGGTTGATCAACACCAAACAGCAGAGGAGATGCTGCCAAATCCTTCCTGAAAGAGCCTGACATCTGCTACTGCAAAGCAGATGGGATCCATAAGCAATGTGTCCTAAAGCAAGACTCTGTCAGTGAGAGTCATTGGACATGTATCATGAGTCAAAGCCCCAAGAAAGAACTCAGAATGTAGAGAGTGAGCAGGGAAGGAACTGGCCATCAACTTTTTTACTGACCCAGACATCACAAAGGCAGAACCACAATTTCAGTAAGATTGCATTTTGACTGATTGAAATGGGAGTTAGTCTGAAATGCCTAAATTTACGTGCATGAGCTCCTTTCAGAGAAACAGTATTGAACTACGTGGAATGCCACTATGCAGGGACTTAAGTGTATTGCAAGACTTTACTTGATGTTTCGTGTCATACGATTGGGGGTGGGTTGGACTCCACTTTTCCTTTTCCAGTGCTTTCTTGGGATAGCCCTTTAGCTGCTCTAGCTTAACACTAAAATTCCAGTACAAATCAAGTTCAGAGATGAAAATGGGAATTATTCTCTGTCCCATCTTTGCAGACTTCCAAATGCAGCAGTACTTGATTGACACAGAATGACTGAGACTTACACTAAAATGAAGCTGTGTTTAGAGTTTTTTGCCTCTGCCTTCTACCTTGAAGAAAAAGATTTATCACAGTCTCTTAATTCAGAAAAAACTCCTTATGAACTTCAAATTTGTGACTTTTCTTTCAGGAATCATGTAATTGTTTTGGCTTTGCGCCTTCTTCCCCCTTTTTCTCCAGTCCCAAACAACCTCCCTAAAATTGTCTGGGTTATTGTATGTTTTTATTTTTTGACCCTCGCATGCATAAGGGAATTGAGTCACAAATGGCTTGTGTTCACAAAACTGGTGGAATAAAGTCCAAGCTTTAAAGATGCAGCTTGGTCGCTTTTAAAAGGGCATAAGTAAAGGAATAAAACAATGGGTGAAGTTTCCAGGGTGATTTGAGAAAGCGATTCCTAAGGGAGTTAGGAGAATTTAAAGAAGACACTCATTATTCATCTCTAAAAGATACAGAATGATGAGCCATTACACATACATTTAAGCATCTTTGTAAGTGTGCTTCAGAATATATGTTATTCTCTTCCTGCAAGTGTGTGTGATTCCAGAACAGGCTCCTCTTTAAAGTAACTCTGCGGAGTACTGTGTAGCAAAAGTAAGAGGGAGCAGTGGGAAGGAAGGAATGCTCTGTTTTCCCTTCATGAAGGTGTTCAAATGTTCAAAAACCATTTAGATATTTATCTAAATAAATGAATCTCTCTTATTTAAATAAATAAATTTTATTTTTCTTTATCTAAATAAATAAATCCATCTCTCTGCCACAGATCAGAGAGACTTGGTTGGTCTGCTGAAAGAGGGCTGATCATCCATCCTAAAAGTGAGCTGGAGGACAAGTTTTGGAGGAACACATTCCTCTTTCTTTATATGTAAAACCAAAGCAGGGAAGATGAGGTGAGAAGACATTCATGTCTCCCACTAGCTCATTCTGGCTACTTTACATCCTTCTTCTCCAACATATCTGTATTTCTTTTGCTCTGAAAACTCCTCTTCCTAACAACTTTGGTAAAGTTAAGTTTTTGAAGCTACTCTTAAGGTTTTTTATATCTTTTAAATATCCTATCTCTAGTCTGCTGTGTTTCAGAAGTGTCGCACCAAATCCTGAAGTGAAGAGTGAGAACACCAAACTCTGCATAATGCAGGTGCCCAGGAGAGCAGTAGGCAGGCTGGTTGCTATAACAGCTTGTATCTGTAGAACATCTTCCATTCCAGAAAAGATCCCAAATCTCTTTATGGACTAAGTTGAGAGAAAGTAAAATGCACTATGGACAAGCTGGGAAAAGCTGAAAGAGGTTTTAACTTGGTATCTAGGATAAAGAGCTCTGACCTACTAAGTACTCTACAAGCATAGGTGGAAAGGTAATAAGAACTTTTCTATTTTTATTTTTTAAAAAACATTCTTTCAACATCTGCAAAATGGGGTTAGCAATTTCTCCCTTTTCTGTAGCACTGATTGAAAAGAAGAATCAAAATTGCAAAATACTCTTGCAACAAGGGTAGAAAATCCTACTGTTTAGGAAGTTTAATACACCATAGTCATCAACTATTGCATTTCTGTATGGAGGACAGTTCTGTAAGGTGAAGGCTGAGATGAGAACTGAGACCTTGGACCGTGTCTATGCAGCCTGGTTTCCTTTTGGTAATGACAGAAATGGGAAGGTCTGTCCCTATGGCTTTAATAACCATGATTGCACTGATCTAATTCAGGAAATGTTTAAGTGTTGGAGTGGTCAGGCAAAAAACCCCTGTGAATTGTTTGGTGAATCTAAGACACTCGCAATATCTCTCAAGAGTCCAAAGGTACTTTCTCTATATTCTTATCAGAAAATAATTTCCCTTGCAGTGTGAGACTGCTTTGCATATCAACACTGATCTTCCCTGGGAACTTTATCAGTTACCTTAAGGAAAAAATGGCTAATATCAAGACTACTGTTGAGGTAATCCTGGGACAGCTTTAACTTTCAGCATAAAGTTTTTTATTGAAAAAGGAGGAACGGTTATATTCTAAATCTCCTCTACCTTCCACCTTAATGCTCAGTGGGATTCAGACTGAGGCAGTGTATATTGCATTAGGAGTCCAAATACAGATTTATTTATTTATTTATTTATCTCTGAAGGTTTCTAGGAATGGATTGAGTGAAAAATGTTAAATTGTTTATGTATGCCATGCATTTTGGTATTTGGTTGGATGAGCTGACCTCCCAGGCTTCAATTCATAGTAATTGGTGTGAATTGACAGTTCTGTGATTCACCTACTACTGCTATGCAGCCAAGAGTGCTGCTCTCAATTTGTAGAGTTGAACAGAAAATATGGTTTGCATGACTAATATGCTTATCTGGATATGCTATCTCTTGCAACAAAAATTAAAAATATATAGACTGATTTTTATTAAATATCAAAATGATTTTCTGCTTATATGATTATTTCTCAAAATAATGGAGTACTTTGCCCGAGTTTCCAATAGGAATAATCTTTCCCTTGTTCTCCCACCTTAATTTCAATGACAAATCTCTAAGTTTCTCATTTTGTACCTTCTATAAAGCTTTCTAGAGGCTTTTCCTCCCCTCCTTGTTTCTTGCATGTTCCCTTTCAATGTAAGTTGAAACCTTTTTTTTTTTTTGAAAACAGAAGTCTGCCTTGTTTTGGAATAGGGCAGTCTCTGTAACACCTGGTAAATCACTGCACTGCAGCTGAGAATTTAGGTTGACAGGATGAGGCCTGTCACACAGGACTGGGGGGAAATCCTGGATCATCAGGATCTGTTGCCTCCTATTGCAGACAACCGCATCACATAATCCCTTTCATAAGTTTATCGAGCCTCATCTTTAAACTAATTAGGTCGTTTGCTCTCACTATCCTTGTTGGAAAGCAGTTCCAGAGCATCACTCCTCTGATGGTTAGAAGCCTTTTTCTAATTCCCAAATCAAATTTATTCATGGTCAATTTATACTTATTTGTCCTTGTGCAACATTGTCCTTTATTTTAAATGCTTCTACGTTTCTCCTTGATATTTGCTGTGGGGATGTAGCTAGTAATGATATCTATGCTAAGCTTTTTTCCATTTTGCTAGACAGACAGAGCACACTCTTCGTTCTTGCATAAAACACAAACTCAGTAATATCTCTCTGGCTTGAGGTTTTGTATTCCACCTTTTGAACACAGTTGTGGGGAACAGTATCCTCTGCACCGAGGCCTCATAATAGCCTTGTTAATGGCAATGGTATTCTTTTCCCTGGTCTTGAATATTCTTCTTTGAATAGGCTTTGTTTTAACTGCTGGAGGCAGCATTAGAGCGACATGCTGAGATGAAGCCACTGTCTTTTCATTTTTGCTCTTGAAGGAAGAAAAGTTATAAGATCTTAAAAGGCTAGTTTGGAATTAGCAAACATCTCTGAACATGAATTTCTGTGTGTCATAACATGTACTGTCATGTAATGCTCGCTGGGTGACCACTGTCTTGCTGCTTTTCTAGGCAGTCTCTGACTTTGCAGACTTACATGGATTTTGAAAGCTGACCAAAACAAGAAGAAAGAGTATCTGCAAGTTTCTCTGGCTTGTCCTCTCATTCACAAAGTGACATACAGTGCAAAGCCACGTGTGAGGTGAAAGACCAATGGCCTGTAGTCCTTTCTGGTGTGAGTTGTGAGCTGCAAGTAAAAGCTTTACAAGTGGGGTCCTTCTAGGGACACAGAGTTTCATGAGTTCTGCAGGAATCATAGCCAAAGGGGTGGTGATACGGCTGCAGGGCATTTGCTTGAGAGCTGTGAAAGTCTTAGACATGGTAATGCAGAACACATAAGAGACTTTGTGGTTACCTAGCTATATTCCATAGAGGTCAAAGACAAGAGGTAGAGTAACACAGTCATTATCTATAAAGATCAGCCCTGAGTCCAGTGTGCCAGAGAATTGTCACTAAAGAATGCTTTTCAGTTGGACAGACCTGTGTATAAATTGTTGAATATCATGTTATCATGCTGCCATGTTGTTGCATAATATATGGATATCAAAGCAATATTTTGATATTGCATGAGCTATAGATGCTATGTTTTTTTTCCATGTAGCTCTTAAATTTAGTAGAACAATTAAAATTGAAGCAAGCATCTACAAAACATCTCCTCATTATATTTGGGTATTTCTTACAGAATGCATCCTTGGTAATACATCTCTGAAATGTCTTTGTAGAGGAAAAAACCAAAGTATTACGTAAGTGGAGTATGAGTGGTGTGAGGAAGGGTTGTATATATGTCAGGTTGGGAGGAAGAGATGAGCCTTTCAGAGATGTACAATATTGGGGCTATTTAACAGTAACTGGGACATAAGGTTTCTGCTTTTCACTCTCTCCCAAGGTAAGGAATCCTGCCTTCTTAGCTATAGCATAATATTCTGATAAATATAATCTGTTGCAATTAAATCATATGGTGAGCATGTCATGTGTTTCAATTCAGGTGGTGAATTATTTCAGTTATACTGGAGAAAGTAGCCACAAGCATTTATTTTGATGAGGATGCAGATCTGCTACTATCTGTACAAATGCAGAACAAAGACAGTCCAGTGACAGAAGCTAGGGTACAGAAAATGGAAAAATAGTGTGTAATCATATACCTGACAACTCTTATAAATATACATATATTAAGTTATTGTTGCAGTATGGACAATTTAAATTCTAGTGTTTCCTCATTTCTGATTTACATTTTAAAAAAAAACAAACTAGAAAATCTTGTATTTTCACTCTTAAAACTGTAAGGTCCATGTAGAAACTTGCTAACCTTTGAGGGAGTTATAGATTTTATTTTTTTTTCTTGGCATTAAAGGAATATTATTTAGAACTTCTGTGGGTGTTGTCTTATTATCAGGTGGGAGGTATCATTAGAAATTTGGTTTATCAGCAGAAGTAGAACTGGAGTGATAAATTAGTGGTACATTAATTCCATATCAAACCATGTTTGTTTGCTGGAACCAAAATACTTAAATGGTTCAATCCAAAGCTTCTGAGGATGATCTATTTGGGTCTTGAAAGCATCTGTCACTGTCTGTAAATGGGTTGGTAAGATGCTAGGAGCCCTGTGAGTTATACTTCTGAAGTTGTAACCTCTTGCTTCACCTTTTGGACTGCTCAATGAGATCAAATCACACGTGGTCCTGGAAGCAGTCTTTTATGGTGCATGTTTTTAAGGCTGAAGTGTGCAGAAGACTACAACCTTTCCTAGAAAATTTATTCACTATAAATCATAAAAAATGTCCATAAAACAAACAAATCAACTACCTTAAATCTGTTTACAAGAAAAACAACTACTCATTGTTAAAATGTAATAAATGGTTGCAGGAAATGAGAGATTCCATTTCATCACATGATTACTGTATACACAGAGATCACATTTGGTCCAGAAGTCCCTGAGTCACAAGGCTGGAGACTGAGGATACCCGCAGGAGGCATTTTGTAGATTCTCTCCTTATACTCTTCTTGGGGTGTCTCTTGGCCATTGTTGGAGATAGGATACCGTATGAGATGGACTTTGTCTGACTTAGGACCATTGTCCTTATATAATGTTCTAATCCACTCAGTTGAAGACAATGCTATTTGTTGTTTGGGTTTTTTTAAACTCATTGAACTCTACTTTCATATTTTCTGACATCAGCATGGATTCTCCAGTGAGTTTCACAGAGATGCTCAGCAGCTGGGTCACTATTTTTAGCTTTCCTGATGGAAAAAATAATGAAGTGCAACCACATCATTAATGTGTGTTTGTTTCCAGGCATCCACTAGCCAGTAATTCATAGACTGGCAACAGGGAAGGGTTTGGTAGGCCACTGTATTCAGGAGATATCCTAGAAAGTTTCTTTCATCTGTTCTTTCTTTCATTGTTTCATCTTTTAATGTTTTGGGCAAAATGGTTTCCACTAGGCTCTTTTGAAGAGACTGCTCTACAGTGTGAAGTCTTTCCCATTGGGAGCTGTTTGCTGGTACTGTGTTGGTACAGCCAGGCCTTTGTGGTCGTTCTTGGTTTAGAGGTTCTTTCATCTATATTAAATCAGTCAAGAAATAAATATCAAGCAAGATGTCATATTAAGCCTTTAACAAAAAACTGGTAGGATTATAATTTCTTTTTTGAAGAATTGACTCAGTTTTTTTTTCCCTGAAATTGTTCTTTATAAAATAAAAAAACACAGCACTCAAGAAAAACTTTGTCGATGGCTGGATGCTCAGTTCTGTCCAAAACTTATAGGCAATTTCGCAGCTGACCATGGATGAATTGCATTTTAATACAACTTTCCATCCCAGTCTGTTGGCAGTCTGATTTGTTTTCAAAAAGAAAGGTTATTGAAACTGGTTTCTTAAAAGAATGGTTGAGACAATGTGTTAAACTGTTGGATAGAATTATAAATGTTAGAAATAGGAAGATGAGGGGAAATGGAGCCCATCTGAATGCATTTGCTCTTGGATCAGTATTAACTTTTGTTTATGGTTTCAAGTAACTTGAGTAATAAAAGTTCCATGAAGGACTGATTTGCTCTAATAGCTGAGAGAGACAGTTAGTAATGTTTACTTTTACCTTCTGTAGGGTCATAAACTTCCATCTTATAACTTGCAATTGTCCTAAATTGCATAAGAATGTATGGTTGTGATTCTGTTTTAGGGTTGCAAGCATTTCTCTCTCCTTATGCCATGCAGTGGAATAGAGAGACAAAAATTTTACAGGACACTCATACAGAAGAGTAGCATGAAAGAAGTTGGAAAATTACTAAGTTAAAAGTTTGCACTGAGAGGCATGCCTCTGTCCCATGTTGATTTAACTCTTCTTTCTACCTTGTCCCTCTTATTTTTCTTTACTCCTTCCTCCAACACATACACACATACACACACACACATATATACCCGTCAACCATGTTTAAGGGATTATTACACTGTTGTCCCTGAACTTGTAGGATCTGGAAAACCTTAGGTTATGTGGTTGTGCAGTACACTCATAAATTTAAATAAAAATGAAATGAAATATAATCTTGACTAACAGATCAGTTAGAAGTAAAAGATGCCTTGGGGCTGTGCAGGGGGAGCAAACACTGATATTCCCAGCAGTGAGGAAGCATTCCTGATGCTCAGCTAGAATATTCTATTTCGTGTTGTTACCACTGGTTATTATTCTCTGGTATTACCCTGAATGTTTCTCCATGCTTTGTGTTTACACCTTCAAGGCTTGTAGCTGGTTATCATCTATCCCCCTGAGTCATCATTTACCTGTTATACATATTTAGTTCTCTTAATCTTCCCTCATAAGTCAGTCCTTCCATCCCATTAAGACTTCCTATTACTCATCTCTGAATTCCATCTTTTCTTTTCCTTTTTATTCTCCTTTCACATATTTCTGAACACTTCTAGATGATCATAGCTGACAGGATCATTTTAGATGCGGATTTTCTATTGACACCAAAGGAAGAAAGTGTCTTTGGTCTGGAATTGACATACACACTATTGTAGGTGATATTGTCCACTATCATCTGAAAGTGTTTTTTGACATTACTGCTTTCCAGCTTAATATATCCTGTTGAATATTCAGACACTTGCTTTTGCGACTATTCTCTACCTGTATTTTAAGAGCTGAATCATGCAAGGTGCTAGGCATGGCTAATCCTTCCCAGCAGGGATTCAGATGACTGGGCACATTATTAAGGGGCTCAGCACCCTATAGGATCTCTTGAGATTTATTTTCCGTTCCTCTTCATGTGTGAAATCTTTGTTGCTACACTGTTCAAATTTAATATAAGATCTTCTGCTTTGCTAGATAGCTCTTCCATCTTGATACAACTGACATTTATCATGCATAGTACTCCTGCCAGTCTTCAGTGCTTTAGGGGCTACGCTGTTCATCCAATCTAATATGAATTCAATTTTCAAATCAAAAATTTATGCTGGGAGCTGTACCTGAAACAATCTACTATATACTCATTGTTCACTAATTTTTAAGTTGATAAAAAAAAAAAAAAGTTATCAAAATATCTCTCTGGTAGTGATTACTACACACTTTACCATGGATTCTCTCATGGTTCATCAGAAAATTGTACTTTCCTCACTTCACATTGACAAAAAGCCCTTTTAAACCCAGTTCACTGAAGCTTTGTAAATTACACAGATCTTGTTGTAATTAATTTCACCACTTCTTTTTCACTTCAAAGATTGCACCCTTATACCTTTTGTAAAAAGTTTTAGAATTATATTCACACACTGTTTTAACTTCTTATGCAGGAACTGAGTCCTGTAATAACAGATGGGGAAGTACACCTGGATTCAAGGGACAGTAGTGTTTCCAGTTTACCTTTTTGAGAGAATCTACTTGGAACAAAATGTATTTGTGAGTCTACAGAGGAATTTGACCATGTTTAAGAAGAGCAGAGTGTTAGGTTTTCATAGCTCTGGGAAGTTTTGAAGGTTTCAGTTCAAGATTGACCTTTACTACAAACTATTTTTGTGCCTATGCACAGGCAGTTAATTCCAGCCTTCGCATGCCTTCTCTTGTTCCTGAATAATTTATACTTGAGCCAAGCTCTTAAAGCAAGCTTGTACAATGCAATGATGGCTCAACTTAGAGCTTTTGTGCCAGAGAAGCAGTGGAGGGCCTTGTTCTTGGCACCTACCTCTCTTCCTTTGTGCTGTAACTGATAGGACTTTTGAGAAGCCTTTGCCAGCTTTCTCCTGCCATACTCCCAAAGCACCTAATTTCACCTTGCTTTCTTTCTCTCACACACACAGAGAGTATGTATCTTGTGGTTCTCAGCCCTAAGTATATAGAGGTCTGTTGATTAAGATAACTTCATTTCTGGCTGCTTGTAGAATTTGATCTTACTTCATGCTATTCCATTGCCTGTAGTTAATGAACAAGTCAAACTGAGAAAGAAGGGTAAGGAGAAAGAAATAGGAGATAAGAGACAATACTTGTTTGCTCCTAACATCACTTAGAGGATAGAAGAAACTATTCAAAGTCAAAACATATGGAAAACAGCATCTGGTTATGGGAGCCTGGATGTTAATTGTTCTGACAGCTGAAATTTGTCTCCAGAAATCTCATGAAGCCAGCTGGTATTGTAGAGTTTTCTCTGGCTCATATTGTGACTGCTACAAGTTTCTGGAGACTTCCAGTCTCAGGACGATCATCTCGCAGGAGCAGCTGCTGCTTAAAGATTTTCATTACTATATCAGCTGGAATCAGGAAATACATTCCTTGTGGTTTTGGATTTGATTTGTAACATAAAAGTCCTAAGGTGGCTTCAGATGCACTTACTTGAATTTAAACTTAACAAAATCCTGTGGAACTTAACAAAGAGATTCTAAAGTTGTCCCATTTGCAGTTCTTGCATATGAGATGAGGAGAAAAACATGATCATAAATAGCAGAAAGGTATTGAGGTTGACTTTTAGAGGTGTCTTAAAGGTTCACTCTGAATCTGAACTTCTTGAATAGGAAAAAAGTGGGTTGGCAAACTTGGTAAGAACAGTAACTCCAGCTAGATAATTACAATAGTTTGCTTCTGAATGGGCCAGAAGTTATCTAATAATAGCTCTTTCCTGCAGTTTTTCGTCGTCTTTTGTTTTCAACCTTGAGCTGTAAATGTCAGAAGAATATATTGACACATGTACTCTGTCTCAGAGAAGAAAAAGTATGAGACTGTTTGGAACATTTAGAACAGGCTACTTGCATGTTCTTGAGACAAAAGCAGAAATAAAAAATCATTTGTTGGTGCTATCAACAAGATGTTTACTGCATGGCCCTGGCCCCTTAAAAGGATGAAAACAACAATTTTTCTTATGTTTTTAATTTTAAACACATTTCCTGTACACTGAGTTGATGTTATTTTCCAAGAAATGTCTGTACCTCACCCTGGTGAAATATAATGAGCAGTAAAACCCAAACTAAACCAAACAAAAAAAAAAAAACTACCAAAAAAACCAAACCAACCAAAACCGAAAAAGCCCCAGATTGAACAGACCAATGCAACCCTATGGGGATACAGAAAGGCAAGGCTTGGAAAAAGTTCTATGTAGCAGAACAATCATCTAATTTGTTTAGAAGTCGTTTTCTTTACGTTTATTTTGCTAAGACTCAAGGCATTCAAAATGAATGTTGCTTAACAGTAGCATAACCTCTGGCGACTAGTTGAGAATTCCTGAACAAGTCTCCCCATAAAGAAGTGGATCCAAAAATCAAAATAAAATGAAGAGGGGGCAAAAAGTTTCTGAAACAGCTAAGTGTTTTAGAAAGTCCTCTGAGTTATTCATATGCTGCTAACAATAGAAAGAACTCAAAAGGCAGGACCCAGAACAGCAGGTACAGAGCCTAATTAATGCTTGTACTCTAAGGAGGTTTAACCCATAACTGTCTGAATGCAAGTAGTAGTGGTTCAACAGCAGGTTTATTTCTAGTTATATTTCTGTCACCAATGAATCGCAACACCAACCCCAACCTTCTATCTCTCTTTTGTTTATCACCACACTGAAAACAAGAAATCTTGAAGTTATAACTTTTGTTGATTGTTGTTTTATTTTTCCTGAGGTTTCAATGTAAAATAGATAGCAGAATTATATTGGATTTTTCTTTAAAAAGATATGTTGATGTAAGCCGATCTTAGAGGTGATCAGGATTTAAACTTACTTAATGTTTCCTTACTGAGTAGTAGCTGGAACCCACTCATTCTCATCCTGACTTGAGTGATCCTTAGAGTGTGGTTATGACTTTCTCATGGCTGAGTTCTGAAATACTGGGAAAACTGTTGCTTGGTCTGGAAAATCATTTGATCATGAGTTTCACTTTAAAGTAAGTCTTTTTATACTTTAAATTTAAAGCATACCCTGATTATTTGATGGCTGGGGCATGAGGACATGCATCTCTCCTTACAACATGGATTCTACAGTTATTAGGCAACAAATAAGAATCTGAAGTGAAGCTGATCTGTTTAAAAATGTTTTCTACTGTAATTCAAAACACTGAATACTTGTAGGCCCTATTAGGCACCCTGACGATCTCTTTGGTAGACATCTACATTAATCAGTAATCTAAAGAATCAGAATCTAATTCTTTACTGGGGATTCTATTCATGGATGGTTTGCTGTGTGTTTGGAAATTAGACACCTCTTCTGGGAAGATGGATACACTTGAGCAGTGAATCTTGGGTTGATCCGGGCTCAGCTGAACAAAGGTATCTTAGAAGTTTCAGGATAAAATTTAAAGTTAAAATGCTGGCAGTTATGGGAAAACAGGATCTTGCATATGCCATGTAAAATCAATGGTTCATACTGAACCTTATCTTGAGTGTACCAACCAGCAAAGGATGGTTCAAAGAAACTCGCAAGAAACTTTCAAGACCCCAGGAGAAAGTTATCCTTGTGTGAATTGGAGCCAGAAAGTGTTCCTTCATCATGAGGAAAAATGTTTTAGGCATCAAAAACTTTCCTGTTGGGCAGCAGGGTAGAGGCAAGATAACTGTAGAGTTACCTAAGAAGAAATAGAGATGGACCCTCAGAGGTGTGCCAGTGACAATGCACTCTGTTCTGATATGTAGAAGCCCTGAGCTTGAGACCCTGCTTGCCTGGTTCAGATAGTCTGGGCTGCTGACTGACCTAGAATAAGTTTCTCTTGCTGTAGGCTTTCATCAGAAAATGCATCATGGGGATAAGAAACACTTCTTGATGAAATAGGTAGGAAATAACCTACTTGTTATCAAAAATCAAGGTGAAACCAATGTCTGTGTGTTGTTGAAATACTTACATACACTAACAGTTACTCAAGTCTTTCTGCTGTCTGCCTGGATGATGATAAATGTAATTAAGCACTGCTTAGTCTGAGGAAGGACTCTGATTTGGATCATGCATATCCATGTCTCATTTTGAAATATCATAAATGCATTTTGAGTGAGCTAATATTCTGTAAATATGGTTAACTTTTGCATTTCCACATTTGGACTCTTAATTTGTTTTTTAATATTGGTTCATGAGTGTATATGAGCATGCCTCATCTATGCTTTTACATACAGACCCCTATCAAGTTATCTATAGGATGAAAATGACAGCATCATAATAGTTAATGGAAAATAACATAAAAGGAAAAAGAAAATTAGCATTCCACACAGCAGGGCATTTCGGATGTTAATCTGCTTTGCAATATAATTGACAGGGAAGCTGATATCTGGGAAGATTTTTATTCCTATCTTCTTCTCTAAACAGTTAGTGTTCAGTAGTTGTGCAGCAGGGGAGATGGAGAAAGAAAGTTCTAGCCAAGTGAATGTTTTTTACAAGCAAAGATGTTCACTTTTGTCAGAAGGTAGTTAATCACTGAGAGAGAAACAGATGAAGAAATTGGATAAAACATTTCCAGTTCCAAAAGTCTTTATTGATTGTGTCCCCCTCAAGAAAATTCAGCTCAATCTCTGAAACCCTCAAGTGATTAAACCTTGGGCAGTCCACTGAAGACAGAGCAAATGAGAATTGTTTCAAAATGAGACATGTAGAGCTAGGATAGTTAAAGAGAAAAAAGATTTCTTTTTCACTTTGAAATCCTAGCTGGGAGACGTAATCTGAGATGTTGATTTTAAGGCAAGAGTTTCTTAAGTGTTACAATCTTTCTCTGTGTAACAGCTCCCTGAATCTTGAGGTATAGAACTGTTTTATTTTCAGAGTAAGAGCTCTCTTAAACAGAAACCTAGAGCTTGGAAGACAGGGTACAGATCTGTGGTCCGCCACAGATGCCAGAGATGACTTGTGCACTTTAGTCTAAATGTTTTAAAGGTAATTAGAGCATAGAGAGACCGAAGCATCACCAAATGAGATTCTCAGACCTATGGCCAGCTGAGAGTTCCTGTTTCCCAGAGATGCAAAATTTTGCTCCTTTACAAGACTACAGCTATTCTTAAGTTGGACATGACCATATGTTTTAAGTTATGCAGTATTATTACTCTTCTCCATACAGCATGAAGGTCTTGGATAGTTGTATTTGAATTGCAGTTTGCTTTCTTTAGATCCATAGTGTGTTGCTGGAGCAAAGCTCTTGGTTTCTGTGCCTCAGGGTTTTGGGAGGTTAGGTACACTAAAGGTGGTAGGGGAAAAGTTTCTACAGCAGTAGATGCTAAAAATTGAGTTCTTTTTTCACAGAATCACAGAATGATATGGGTTTGGAAGGGGCCTCTGGAGATCATTGAGTCCAATGTCCCTGCCAAAGCAGGTCCTCCTAGAGCAGGTTGCACAGGAACTTATCCAGGTGGAGTTTGAATGTCTCCAGTGTCAGAGACTCCACCACCTCTCTGGACAGCCTGTTCCAGTGCTCTGCCACCCTTAAAGTGAAGAAGTTCCTCATATTTAGATGGAACTTCTTTTCTTCTTGAGTAGCAGTTAACAGAAGGGTATCTTGTTCATGCACTACACAGGAGTCTAACATAAAACAAATGGCCAATTTAGGAAACCTCACTGTTAAAGTCAATGAATATTATTGTAACAAAAAGCATGAAACTACTTAATTGACTCAAAGAAGAAAAAGCAACAAAAACCTGACAGCCCTGTGATAGTTTTATATTTTCTTGGGCAATGATTCTGATTTTAGTTACAGTTATCAGAAGGGCTGTTGTTTCAGAAGTTATCACCTGACAGCTGAGCTGTGATAACTGGTTGAGTGCATACTCTACAATCACAAATGATTTTGAATCAAAAACTGGCTTTTACACCACTTGAGCCAGCCTTCTCAAAATCTAGAGTGGTCCTAACTGTTCTGGATTATCACCAATGTAGCTGAGGTCAGTGTCTGAGCCAAGGATTCTTCTGAAAGAGGCAATAGATTATGGGTCAAATCACGAACCTAATTTTATGTTGGTGTAATTGCATAGTTCTGCTGAGTTACATGCAAGTTCTCTCCTTGACTGGATTTACACCTCTGAGCTCAGAATCTGCTTTAAGTCTTGGCTTACATCCAAGAGCCTTCAAGCACCTAACAAACTTTGGAATTCTCCCTTGTAATACCAAACAAGTAAATGTAGGCCCAGAAAGATTAAGGGCCCCCGAAGCCTATTGAAGTGTCTAACTATTATTTTCATTACATTTAGACTGGACCTTTAATGCCTTGTTTGAACAGACATCAAATGCCTGGAAATGATCGCAGTTATAGTCTAACTCTTAGACATTGCCTCTGGATCTAGATGCATGGAAAAGCTAAAGTCATGCTTTGTGTGAGGCTATCTATTTCTAATGAAATCATAAATTGTTACCACAACACATCACACAAAGAAAGGGCCATAAGTCACTAAGTGCTTGTTCTTTGATCTAAACAATGGGCAAAGAGAAGAAACTGTGCCAGGATACCTGTGGCTGTCTGCCAGAATAAAACAAGAAAGGGGGGAAAAGCCCTTCATTACAGTTATTAATAGAACTCTGGTATGCATCTTCTCATCCCCCACCATATATAACAAAGCTTAACTTAAGTACAGATAATGTATATTCTTGAGGTGACTGGGAGGTTAGAGGTAGCAGGTAGAATCTGATGTTGTGAACATTCAACCTTGAAGCTAAAAGTCTGCACCTGAGATGGTTTATAGCATGCATAGTTTATACACCCAATGAAGAGGAAAGGTGTCTACAAAGCTTTATTCCTTTCCTGTACGCTAGGTCAAATGGTTGTCTTGTCAATGATCGTAGACTCTAATGATAACTAATTTTAACTGACTAAATTTGAGTTACCTGATCAGTTCTTTTAACTAGTTACAACTACTTATCTGGTTTAAAGTTGATGAGGGTCAACTGAGTTACTGAAGTGGTAAGAACCGAGATACCAAATGAAAAGTGTCTCTTTTCATTTGTCCCAGGATGTGAGTACTGATGATGAAATAATTCTTGGTTTCCAGAATTGTTCTGTTCAGCTCAGAATGTGTCCCCTGACTGTTTTGCCTCCCAGGCTTGTGCAAAAGACTTACTGTGGGGTTGAAGTTGCCGTTAAGTGTGATCATTATCCATCTGTATTCCATGCAGTTATTATTTACGTTATTGGATTCTCTGGAGGTAAAATTAAAATAAAGCTTTTTTTTCTTTTTTGTAGGTTTTTGTTGTGGTCTTAGTTTTGTGGTGTGGTTTTTTTTTCCATCTCAGGCTCTTGTTTTTATTTCCCCCTTCTCTTTAATAACCTTGTTTCCCAGGAGACCACTTGATACATCCTCATGTTTCCAAGAGACTGCAGTTCAATAGGTTGAGAGTTAATTGCCAGCTGGGAGTTTCCAGATGTTTATGTGCTAGCCCAAAGAGCTGTCCACTGGTAGCAAATGAACAGCTGGAAAGACACAATCTGAACAAAGCGTCTTTTAGCTGACTGACATATGTCTGGAAAATTTGGCATGTTTGAGAGAAATGGCATTGAAATTAGGAACAGCTAGGAGCAAGTCCTTCATTACCAATAATTAGCCAATTAGATATTTTTTTTGGTTTAAATTCACGTATAATTCTCAAGCACTTTATTCACTCAGTCATTATCACCTGTACAAGTAGATGACAGAAATGCATACCCTTCACTCTGTCTCTATCTTAAGAGGTGTGTTCAGAAATATTCGTTATACTGTTGAACATAGGCTGTTTTAAGAAGCTAAACAATGCAAGTGGTTTGTAATGGCATATGAAGCCTTTCATTCAGAAATCATGGAATCATGAAATTGTTGGACTTGGAAGGGACTTTCTAGAGATCATCTAGTCCAACTCCCTTGCCAAAGAAGGATTGCCCAGAGCACATCACTGAGGACTGCATCCAGGAAGATCTTGAAAATCTCCAGAGAGGGAGATTCCACAACCTCCCTGTGCAGCCTGTGCCAGTGCTCTGTCACCCTCATCGTGAAGAAGTTCTTCCTCATATTTGAATGGAACTTTGTATGTTCCAGCTTGTGCCAATTGGCCCTCGTCCTGTCACTGTCATCAGATTCACATCCAGCCCAAACAGGTTATGGCAAGTGAGCTGATAAGTTGGGCTACTAAGAGTTTACAATCAAAAAGTTTGGGTTTTTGAAATAAGTGGTTCTGTACACAATCAAAAATTACAGTGGGGAAAATTAATTGTTCTGAAATTGTTTTCCATCTGGGAAATCAAAACGAAAAAAAACCCAAACCTTTTTCAACAGTTTGACTTTTCTCTGTAAAGCTCTATATATAGCTGCTTCATATGACATTACTTCAAGGCTCAGTTGTTTAGGGTTTTCTATCCTGTAGTGTTAATCAGAGTGTTTGTTGCTCTGTTCTTTGGGCAGCATTGTCTGGGAAGGAAGAATCCTTTGGAGAGATCATGTGGATGCCCACTGAAAGAGGTAGCCTAGGAAAAGTAACACCTGAAATAGGTGCAACAGTTGTAATTTCATTAAGCAACACAATGCAAAGGACAGATCAAGTACTTTGATGTTTTTAAGGACGAGGAGAAATCTTAATTCCATTCATCCTAATGCATGAGGAGCTGAAATATGGAAATTCTTGCAGGATGGAATAATAGATATGTATTTTTTTATCACAAGCCACATGTTAACATTTTTGAAAAATACTACTCTAGTTTATGGTTGATGATGGGTTTATGCCTTATAGAGCAATCTTATGGTAAGTAAAAGGAACAAGAAACCCGTCATGATCTGGCCATTTCAAGATCAGATTTGAAGCCTATCATGAACATTAAGGTCTACTTTATTCCAACTGGACATTGCTGGGATGGAACTTCTTACTGTCTTTAGGGAATTAGGATTTGCTTAAAATAAATGAGGTATTATGTTTCCTAAATAAATTACTTTTTGCCCAACAAGAGTAGGATAGAACGCAATTCATGTGCATGATATTTTTAAAAAGCAAGAGAAAAGGAACTACCTCCACAAACTACTTTTTGTCCCTGAAAAATATGTCCTTTCTTTGTCTGACAACATGAGAGACTAGATACCTTCTTTTCTATTTCAAAATTTTTCTGTACTTAGCACCGTCTTTGGAATATGAATGATATTTGGATGCATTCTATCAAGTACTGTTTATGGGAGTTTGCTACTTCTACGACTTTCACAAATATGTTTGGAGAGGACTCAATGGAAGTTTCTCCTTGATGAGAACTTCCCCCTCACCTCCCCCCACATCCCCTCTTCTTCCCCCCCACTTTTTGTGAATTGTGGAAGGAAAATTTGCTCCTTGAGAGAGGAGTAGTCTTCTGCCTACTCAGTGTAAATTACAGTCATGATACGATAGGAGTTGCAGGACACCGTTACCCCGAACTGTTGTCATGGCCATCACAATGAGGAGAAAAATACAGCTATCCTATGGAAGCTTCACACTGCATAGTTTATCTCTATAATAGTCACTATGATGTGCCTAATTATACTGTATCAGCCGCTCCATGTCTGCTACTAAAAGGAGACTTTCTTATTGTGTCTAGTCAACAGAGAGCTCTCAGCATGTGATTTAGCGCTGAAATTAAATTAAAGCATAGTTTTCCATTTGATTATCAACCTATAGATGACTTCTAAGCATCTTTTTCAATCTATTAGTTCTACTAGTTGTAAACTCTCTGCCACAGTGTTTTCCTCTTCTGTGGTAGATGCAGACTAACTGAAAACCCATCCATTTAAGTTAGAGGAGAATGAATCCAAATAATTCTAATTAATTTCAATGCAAACTTTTACTGCTGTTCAGTTCTCCTTCCTTGATTGTCAACTTCTGCTTCTGAGGCTCAATTATTGCGACATAATAAATGTGATTAACTTGAATAAAGTGGAAGGATCAAGACCTTCAGAAAGCAGTATAGGGTAAGAAATGGGACAAAAATAGGTGGTTTTTTTTGCATGCCAAATTGGAATGTTCATCCAGCTTGTAAATTCACTGTGGTGTTCTAGAAGACAATCTTTAAGAAAATACATATGTATGTTTACAGAAAAAAAGTCTCCCTAGTATCTTCTGCATACTAATCTGTTAAAAACATTATAAAGAAGAAAAAATCAAGTGGATATTTCTTCATTAATACTGTTTAAGGAACAAACTTGGATAAAACCGTAAACATTGTATGGACAAAAATATCACAGAGTTGCTAATAGCTGCAAAAGTGTTCATAGTCTACTGTTTACTCACCTGTTGTATACTTTTCTATATGCACGGGAAGAAGGTGGGTCAGTCAAGATGAGGTTATGGGACATAACCTGTTTCTTTGGCAGTCTCTCTGTGCTTGTGCTGCTCTTGGAAAATGCCCACCGTTTGATGGACATGCTGCCTGAACCTTGAAAGATATGATACCTCCATTTCAAGGATCTGGTGAGGTTGCAGACATTCTGTAGTAACTTCAGAGAAAATGTCCTCTGCATAACAAGCACTTCACTTGCTGCAGGAATTGGCAGGTTTTCAGTATACTGCAGTAAGAAAGAATAATCTTGTCACATCAGACAAACACACAACTAGTGTAAGACATTGCAACATGGACCAGACTTACCAGATGGCAAACATGGAGACTGGGAGAGAAGGCAGAGCAGGGTTTTTGCCCTGCCCTATCATGACAGGGCTTTAGCCTTTGTAGTTGATAACAAAACTTTTTTTGGAAGATTCAAAGACATAATCCATTGAAACATCTCTGAAGTTCTAATGTAAAGCAACATGGATGTTGTGGATTGATTATTTGAGCTTTGCTGTGATTGTCTTTGTATGTATTGGCTGGAAGCCAATAAGCCCTTGCAGCAGCAAGTGCAGGGTGGTGGCTTTCTGGTGTGATGCAAATAGGGAGACTGCTTGTGGATGCAAGTCAGGCTAAACAGTAGGCGTAGTCCTCTGCAGTAGGAAGTCCCAAGTCCTTGTATGCCCTTTACTTGAAGTATTTGGTATAAAAGAAGGGTGTAAGACCTTCACTGTGATATGGCAGTAAGGGCCTTGTTCACAGTGACACTGCTGGAATAAGAGTGGGATCTCATGCCCCACCTTCTCATCATGTGGGTTCTTAGAAATCCCTAATCCTGTACAACTATCTCTTTCTGACGTCATGTATTCAAACAAAAATAAGCACTCAGAGCCACACTGTTGCTCACTTTTCGTGAGGGCTCAAGAGGAAGTGATAATAGTTTCATTTTTTGACTCTTTACTGCTGACATACTAATGAGAGATTTTTACTGGGATTGTTTTGCTGGGAATGGGATGACAAGATAGTGGTTTGCTCTATGTCTCAGTTTTAAACAGATGCCTCTGAAGCACTGCTCTCACTGAGGTTTTAACTTTTTTTTACAGGCTGTGCCTTCCTAACATACTGCGAAAGGGAGTCTGCTCTAAAGGCCCAGAGTGCACTGCATGAACAAAAGACACTGCCGGGGGTGAGTCCAGATTGATAATCTCTTTTTTTTTTTTTTTAAATCAAATATTGGTTACATATGAAGTTCTCACCTTGGATTTGGAAGCATAAAGTCTCTGGTTGCTTGGATGATTCACTGTTTGCATTGTGCTAATAAAATCAAGATACTACCAACCCACCCAAATGGTTTCCATACACAAAACTAAAAGCTTTTTGCTCCTATCGGGAGTCAGGAAAACAGTAATTAAGTGGTTATGGGCTGGATTCAACCAGCCTTACTCAGATGAGGAAAGGCTTTAGGATTCTGACAACTACAATGAACTATTAGAAGCACTAACCAGGTGCTACCTCTTACTATTTTTCCTCTCTGAAGCAAGGTGTGGCAGGAAGAAATCAAGAAACAGATCACATTATTGAGTTATCACAGAATGAAAACATATTCCTGATGACAAAGTAGTTTGACTCAGTTACTTTAGTATTCAAGCAGCTGTAGCAGATTGGAAAGGCGGTGAGACAAGGAGAAAAGAGAGAGAGGAGAGACGAACACAAGATAATGAGGAAAATTATTCACATGAGCAAGATCTAAGGTTCAGACAGCACAAGCAGAACTAAAAATAGAATCAGCATTATGTGGGGAAGACCTGCCCTGCTGGGATGGGTTTCCACTTTAGCAGTAACCGGGAGGAGGCAGAGAGAGACTAGGTTCAGCCAGGGTACATGGATTAGAAACAGTTGAGTACACCACTCCTGTGGCTAGGAAAGAGCTGGTTTCAAAACGACAAAAAAATAAGTGATCAAGTAATTAATAGTGGAATTCTGAGAGTTCCTGGTTGCATCTAAACTGTGAGGAAATTGATGCAAAAGTCTGCCTTTATTAGTTGGAGTTGAATGACTGAGTCCTGTATATCCATAACCTATGTTTCCACGCAACCTAAAACACATCACTTCCTCTGTGTTTCTGAAAAAAGTGTTGATTCTGCTCTGCTTGTTTCCATCATCCTAAGTCTATTTACCTATCTCTATGCCACCTTGCCAGTATGGAGATACCCACGCACTTGCTCATCTATGCTTTAAAGGCCATACCTTATGTAAATATATACATACTTCATTCCCTAAAAATACATTTCTGTCATCTGACAACTCCCTCTGAATTTATTTTTTTCGGGAAACTCGTTAGCTGCAGATTGAAAGTAACTTGAGTCTTTTCGGCGTTTAGCTTTTTCCTTTTAGTTTCCTTTTCTTTATCCTAACAAGTGACGTTTTCTTTCTACTTCTCTCCGTTCTGTAGGATAGAACTGGATGCACAAAATATCAAAATATTTTTAATAGGGATGTTTCAGGTAAATTTTACCTGAAAATTTCTGAAGCAAATTTCTTCAAGCAAAAAAGCTTGAAATCTAATATATATTTATCCAAAGTAGAGTTATAGTTGTAATGAATAGGGTGTTGTTTATTTAAAATATACTAATTGGAATTCCAATTTTTTTCACTGGGACTATTTGCTCTCCTCATCAGGAGCAAGACCACTCGCTTGTACATGGAGCTCATATCTTCCCAATGACATTAAAATCTCATGCTGAAGCTGTAGGATGAGAATCTCTTCAAGAAGACAGTGGGTCAGTGAGACTGACGGCTCAGAGTTGGAGAGTGATGATTTAGGATTTCTTCTTTAGGATTACTTCTGAATCTCAGTCTGAATTTTATAGCATCCAAATAAAAAAACTCAAAACAAAGTCAAAAACTATTGCCTTGGACAGTGGCAAAATTCAAACAGCTTTTGCACCAGGATCAAGACTTCCTTCAAAGGTTATACTGCTGATTCCAGACTACAGGCAAAACATTTCTTCATTGCTTTATGTCATTTCTATCACCTATAGCCCATAATGACCATGCTGACTTCAGAAGGCTTTCTTGTTTTGTTTTGCACTTTGAGGTGACACATCAGGATCTGATTGAATGGGGAACAATGAATCCTCTGTTTAAAATTGCAGCCAGATTCTTGAGAGTTGTAAGCACTGACTTCTTCCATCCCTTTCATTACCAGTTCTGTTTGTCTCAGGATAAAGATTCACTTTCCACCAGCAAACCCTCTGCATACAGCTTTCTGCCAAGTTTCTGAACTCATCTTCTGAATGATGTCACTGTAGTTTATTTAAGGAAACCAGCCTTTTCTCTTGATAAACTATTATGCCTGGATACCATTTTATGGTTCCTGTGTGAATAGCAGAGAATTATTTATGCCTTACCTGACTATTTTCGATAACATGCACCAACAATATCAAGCATAATTCATCACCATAAAATAAAAAGCACTCATAAGGTCAGGGGTCTAAGTCCTCCTTCTGAATGTGAGTTCAGAAATGATATGTATATATCACCTTCTTACAAGCAGCACTACTGAGAAGGTATCAAAAATAATTAACAAACCTCATATAAGAAAAAAGAAAATAGTACTACAGTACCATTGAATCAATACACTTTTTTCCCATGCCCCAGTAAACTGTGTATTTGCCTGCTCTTGTAATATTGCTGTTTGTGTTCTTTGTACTACAAAACACAGATTTGAGTAATTTTTAATAATATACACATAAATGCTAATGTATGGAAATGGTGAGGCATAAGGAGTTTGTGTCCAGATTCAGACGCCTTGCCTTGTAGCTATGTATCACTTTGTTTTTAGTGGAGTGGCTACATGTACATATTTTACAGTAATTACTTTCTGGATGTGCTTTGTAAGATGACAGAAATATGTTTCACGTATTTCTATGTTATATGTGGGACATAAAGTCATCTTGTGGAATAATCAAAAGACTTCCAAGCAGGTATGTGTTGATTAATAAAGTCTTTATGGCACTTTGTTTTTGGGCGGGCAGGAATCATGATAGATATTTTGAAGCAACTAGAATGGAATGTAAAGCATAACATTATTAGTTGAATCCTCTTCATCTAAATGAATTAGTCTGTTTTGGACAGTTTGAAATGGTCTTGCCTAAAACGGAAGGTTAATGTAGCAGGATGGGTGTGTATTTGCAACGAGCACTTTGCGAGTGGGGGACAATTCAAATTCTGGCGTTTACTTGTGATTGTTTATTTTACATATAATAGAGTATCTGGATGATGAAGTATATTAGTTCTTTAATAATTTATAGAAATGCTTTGATGTTGCAGTAATTACATTAAAGGTCACATATCAAAGGTAATTTGGTTGAGCAGCTGTGATGGTTTCTCAGAAGCAATCAATACCGCTGTCCGTGGTGCTGATTTCACCAAGGGGACTGCCAGATTAAAGGGGGCTTATTACCAGCCAGACAGACACGGGGGAAATCAAGAACAGATTGCAGAGATGCACTATTCTCTTTCCCCACCTATAATTAACACTGTTCACTATAATCTGTGCTAATCCTTCATAGTGGGAAACTACTTTCTTCCCCCCCCCCCCCCCCCCAACATTATAAAATGCAAATTAGGCAAGGAAGAGTAGTTTGGGGGAAGCAAGAGAAAGAAAGCAGAGAAAGTAAAAGTTGAATCACCCTTGGGATTTCTGATGATGATGATATAAGTCTCAATGATAAAATGCAATATCAAAAACACAGCCCATCGTCTTGGGAAAGCACAGGGAGAGGGGAAAGTGATCTGGACAATGACAGTGCAAGGGATGTGAGAAAGATCTGCCTGCAGATTTGGTATAATACTATCTATTTGCCCCACAAAGCTCCACAGGAAATGAAATCAGGGAAATAAAATTATGTTTTAAGTGTAGTCATTTTGATTACAAATTATAGTAAAGCCAACTTTTTGTCCCCTTTCTTTTTTCTTTCTAAAGCAATGGCAGAGGATAATGCTAAAAATGTAATTACGCTATCAAGATCTACATTTATTTATAGCACAAATAAACTGAGTTCATATATAATAAGCCTAGCATAATTTTTTTTTTCCTGTAGTTCTTTGTGACTCTCTCCAGCAATGGGAGTGAATAGTGCCTTGGTTGGAGGCGCTGCCTCTTTGCATAACATTAAACCTCCTTGTAAGACTTGCAAAGAATAACTATGAAATTAACTAGCTAGGAAACTATTAACCTCAGCAATCTGTGGGGCTTATTCAGGTTGGGAAACAGAATGGATTTTCTTACTGTATCTATTCCTCTTGAAAGGGAGAGTGGTAGTACTGCTATGCTAAATCTCTCTGCCCGTAACATAATTAGTTTTCTTCCTAACTGTTCTGATATCCTTTGTCTCTTCTGCCATCCAGAAAAAATTCATTCTGCTTTATTCATCATATGCAAAAATATGCATATTTAACATTAGAAGACAGGTGATATCATAAAAATCCTATTAAACCCAGTTTTAAACAAGCAAGCAAACAAACAAGCAAAACAAAAAAAATATTCTAATGAAATTAAAGTTGTTCTTAGTTTATAAAAATATAAAACAAGTTTTTCAATGCTATTATCCGGCTCAAATTCTTATGAGGAAAGACACCTCAGCATGGGAGGTGGGTGTGGAGAGAGTGTCTTGCAAAATCTAGCCCCTCTTGAATCCTCGTATTAAGGCTTAAATGAGACATAAGTGTCATGTGGTCTTCAGAAGTTCTGTGCACATAGCATCAATTTCACTGTTCAAGACCTTGCTGTAATTTTGCAGTCTTATTGTCTTTTTAATGTTTCAAAGATTTTTCAAAAAGCTTGTTAGAAAACCATTAAACCACATATCACCCTGCACACTTTTTTTTATGCCAAAAATGGTATTATATTCCCACACCTTCCCATTTCAAAAGTTTTCTCTACCAATGTAAATTGCAATTTGGTCAGCAGTGGCAGGTTGGATGGGTTCCATTGATTAAAGTAGCCTGCTGAACACACAGTCTGCTCACCATGCCCTTTAGATTTTGAAAGAAAACACATTTAATTGTTCCCTTGGGAGAAACATGTCTGTTTTCTGAAGTTAAAAATGAAGATGAAAAGGAATAAAAACAGATTTGAGGTAAGAGACTTGCAAAAACCAGTCCTGCAGAAATCCTCCAGTGCTTTAAAATCTTTGGGTGTCAATGTCATGGTTAAAAAAAAAAAAAAAAATATATATATATATATATATATATTTAACCCATTGTTTCCTACTTCTGACTGACCAACCAGTAAAAGGACTTGTATCTTGCTTTGGGGAAAGGAGGGGACAAGAGAGGGAAAGGAAACCATATGCACTTTCCATTTACTAAAAACCCCTGTAGTTTGACAGCACTGTTCTGTTCACCAGATGAGATGAAACACCTGGGTCCTATCTGCTTGGTAAACATTAAAGTTCCATTTCAATAGTTAAAGATTGGCTTCTGTATCCCTATACAGAAGCCTCTAGAATACAAAGTAAACTCTCTCTCTCTCTCTCTCTCTGCCACCCAGTCCAAAGAGCTTTGAAGGAAAAGAATATAGTGTAAGTATTCTGACAGAAACAGTGTGTTGGATGTGTGTTGTTATCTCAGCTGAGGCTGGTGTATTCACCACATTTGTGATGGCTAACCAAGCTTAGCTTGATATGTAAATGCAAACAAAGCTTCTCACATGTGTTTGTGATTTGGTGGCAATTGAAAATGGTGTGCAGAAAACAAATTATAAAGGTGGCATTTTCTTGTCTTTCTAATTTGACACCTCTTGGCTCTCAAAGGATGATTTCCAAGTTATTCAACAAAAGGTTTTGCTGGACCTTCATTTGCTTTATGTGTTATTCAATGACAACTTTTCTCTCTGACGTGTCTGCCATAGGAGGATCAATCTAATTTTATGTACAACTGTAAAGATGAATGATAAGTAGAAAGGATTCAGGCAAGTACAAGCTGAATAAATTATAAAGGGCAAATGATGACAGGACTGGGGGTCCCAAGAGAGAGTGATATGATAACAGAAACTAAAGACGAATTTATGATGGATGTAGTTAGCATGTACTGAGGCTGTTAATTCTTCAGGGTAGTTTTACAACTTCTTGTGATTGGAGCAATCAAAGTATTTCATTTTAAAGAGATGTTGTATATTTTCACTTGTCTGTTCTGCATATTTGTATGTATGGCTTCATTTATATGCATAGCAGTAAACTCCCATAGGCTACTCAAGCTTACCTCCCATCAAAGGGCCCCTATTCTCCAAACCATAATGCCACTGTTTATGCATAAATAAATAGATAATGTGTAACGATTTGAGGGCAAACCTGTATCTCAGCAAAAAAAGAAACTTTCCATTTTCATAGAACACAGCAATCGAATCTTTTCAGATCCTGCAAGTAGCTGAGCACCTTCAGCTACCTTCAAAGACAAGCCTAGGGATTGAGTTAGCTCACAGATCCCTGATGAAAAATTATATATAACAAGTTTCAGGTAGGTCAAATTTTGGGCTTAAGCTACTTTAAGAGCCGCTGATGCAGCATCATAAAGTTAGAAGCAAATCTGATCTCAGAGCAGTTCTTGATTGCATTTCATTCATACTCTTATTTCTATCTCTTGTTCCTTATTATAAGAATATTTGCATGAAAATGATCTTTTTTCCTTCCTCTGAAGGGTTGTCTCTTGTCTGTGAGTAATGCTTACTCTGGCCTACATTTGTGAATGCCATGGGTTTGATTCTGACTTCATTTACACAAGTGTAAATCAGCAGTGATCTGATTGAGGTCAAGGGATTTATATGGCGTAGGAAAGAGCAGACTCAGCTATATTTGTCACTGCTGAAATGATGTCATCGTGAACAGTACCATAGCTCTAAATGAGGAAGCACATTTCTACCAAGAATCTTTGCTTCTGAACATCTAATCTCATAAAATGCTGAGCATCCCTGACACCTGCTGGGCCATTCAGTAGCTCCCATGGTTTTTTTTGCTAGAGAGAGGTCCCAGCTCCAAACTATAGGCATTAAAGATGGTTGGTGTCTTGATGTTTCAACAGTGATAGCCATTAGATACTAATGAATCTTAAACACTGGGGTTTCTAAGTTGCATCACCCTACTGATTCAAGTGATGATGGGATATGCCCAGGAATAACTTCCAAACAGTAAACCTCCACTTCTTGTCCTCTCCTCTCAGTCACAGTCACAGAGGAAGAGTCATAGAATCATATATGGGATTGGAAGGGACCTCTTGAGATCATCTAGTCCAAACCCCCTACCAGAGTAGGTCTACCTAGAGCACATTGCACAGGAACTTGTCCAGGCGAGTTTTGAATGTCTCCAGAGAGACATTCTGACCACCTCTCTGGGCAGCCTGTACCAGTGCTCTACCACTCACACAGTAAGAAAGTTCCTCCTCATGTTTAGGTGGAACTTCTTATACTCAAGTTTGTGCCTATTTCCTCTTGTCCTGTCCCTGGGCACCACTGAGAAAAGACCAGAAAGAAACGAAGAGGCATCCTTTAGCAATTAATTTCCTTTTCATCTGTTCAGTCATATGGGTGTTATTGCGTGACATTACCTAATCCAGTGGTCATTGTTTATAAGCTAGCCTTTCCCTTCTTATTTTTGCACTATATAGAACTGGAGAAGGGTGTCTGGATTGTGATCTGTAATGCAAGGCCAATGTAAGCTTTCAATAAAGCACTAGATGAAGATGCTGTATAATTACATGATTTAGGCTTCCACCTATGGCAATATACGCATACTGTTTACCAGGTTTGTCAGTGGCAACTGTACTACTCATAGCTTACACTGGTGTAAGCTATCTGCCCGGTGTTTCTTCACACATGTATAAGTGTCTCTAAATCTTTCAGATACTCAGTGAGACAAAAATAACATTTTTTTTTTAAAGTATGAAAGTTGAAGAATACATAAGTGTATGTATGTCAACCATTAAAATTATTATCACTGAAATCCATAAAGATGTGTCTTGGTCTAGTTTAATTTAAATGGCATGTATAATAGCAATGAAAACATGAAAGTACAGACTTGAAACCTGTGGACCAGCTGCATTCCATGACTGTAATTCCTTGGGTGTGATTATACAGTAAGGACTTCAATCTTGCCTGAAACATTATTTCTGTTAGTGCTACTTATCTTATGTATGTTAGGAACATCTACGTATATTGAAAACAGACTTTCACTTGCAGTGTAGACAGACTGCAAACCTTACCATGTGAAACCCAACCACTAGCTGCAGTTCTTTTATAGAAGCTATGTATCCTTTACTAAGTAGTCTAAGAGCTTTGTGCATTAAACTTAAGGCTATGCTTGGAGTTAGGAACACCTTTTAAAGAACAATCTGAGCTGTAATGCTTTTGGGAGTGGCAAAAGCTGTCCCATCTCTTCCCTTACAGGTAGCTTTTGATAGGACTTGACATGGTGTAACCCATTTAGCTTCTGTGCTTTTGCTGCACTCTTACTTTGGCAGGGAGAACGTGGTGGAGAATGACTGACCATGAGATTGCACTATCAGTTCAGGCAAGTAGATATCTGAAGTGACTTTGTTCTGTTGAGTAGCTGCAGTGAGAGACTTACAGTGGCACTGCATGTACGAGTTGCTGCACTTGGCAGGTTCCCAGCAATGTCAAACCTCTCTGATTAGTTTCTGTAAGTACAAGGACAAAATTAAGCCTAACCTGTTTTTCAAAGAAGAAATGTGCATTTCCCATTCTTTCTCTTTAATAGGAACTTCTTCTATCTTGTTTCCCATACTGTTTCTCTTCTCCCCTTCCCACCATGCTACCACTCATAAAATAAAAAAAAAAACCCCAAACAAACACATTCATGCTTTTAAAATACAATTTGTTTTAAAAATATCATTTAAAAACCTCAAATTTCTTTGTGTTCTGTACCATATTTTGACCTTGATATGCATGCATTTTCAGCACCAAATGAATCCTACGGTGTTAGAAAGAAGTTGTTCCCTTCCTTTGCCTTTAGGTATGTTAAACTACAAACCTCAAAGCCTCTGCTACTTTCTAGTGCATATTTTCTTTGGAATGTTGGAAAAAATGACTGTTTTGATCTCTGTCTTTGTAGGCAGGTTTTGGCAGAGCAAGTCAGGTCTTGTCCAGTAATACGTAACCCATTCCAAGCTCAGGTTGTTCTTTCAAACAAATAGAGTGAATTTATTTTTCTCTTGTTCTGTGAATGGCTGTGTCATTTCTATGCTACTGTAGTGACTTTGTGTGGTAAATATGTAACTTATAAGACATGCACATGCTAGCATGAGTTTCTGATTTCATTTATAGTTTTGATCGATGGAACCACATTTTGTTTCCAGGATGGTGAAAGTGGAATAAGATCTTCTGTATCTTTTTATTTATGGCTGACTACTGTCAAGATCTTCCTTGGTAAACATCTGGGACATTGCTTCTGTCTTCTGCGTTACTTTGTGATGTCCTTTCTCAATAAAGTGCCTCATCTCTGACCAAACGGTGTTTTTCTCCTTCTTTTCTCCTCCATCCCTTCTCACTCTGCACATCTGTCCTTGACATCTCTTATCTCCTTTGTAGATTTGCTAGAAACATTACCCTGTGTTCATTTAATGCCTGCCTGGTGAAATGATTTGAGATTACAGCTGCTCAGAAGGAAAGCTATGCTTCCCAACTACTTCTCCCTTGGAGATTGCATATTTTTTTCCAGAAAAAGGGAGAGACTTAGGTTACTGATCCTTTTCACGTTTCGCAATGCTACACATGTATAGATAGCAGAGTTGGCTTGTTGTTTCTTGAAATTTTGAGACAGTGTATGTGAGCTTTTCAGTGTATGTTCACGTTGCCCAAGAGAAACAAAGCAGTCAGGAGATGGTTGTTCATGCAGTGTTCTCTTGCCTGTTCTTCCTTAGAGCACCTGGGGAGTGACTAGAGATTGATTCTGTGCCCATGCTTATCCTGCACAGGGGAAGGGAGGTGGGGTGTGTGCAGGGATGAAAGCCTTGCAGGCTAGCTGTTTTGGTGGTAGCAGCCTTCTGCTCCCACCTTGATATTTTTTCTACCATTGCACCTTCACATTGCTTGATATTACACACATTTTCACCAGGGAGGAGAGAGGCTGAAACACTCCTGGGGAAGCTGGGCACAACATGTGGCTAGCATCCAACATGCGCACTGATGCTGAGGGGATCCTGAGAAAAGGCATATATTTGTGGGCTCTGTAGGTTTTTTTTCTGGAAACTACAGTATAGGCTCTACAAATGTGGATACATTACTATGAGTAAAATCCAGATGTGATACCCTTCAAAAATGGTGTCTCATGTCCCAGTGGAGGTCCCAAATTTATCTTTATTGCTATGCTTTTCTCTTTTATTTTTATTCTATTAAGCCTTAAACCTTTTCCATCAGCACTCTGTATCTAAGCTGCCATAGCACAGCCTCTAAAGTGAGCCTGTCCAAACTAATTTCATTGACCTTGTTGAGTGAAGTGCAACAATTAAGCAGACAGCATAAATGAGTCCAGATAAATTGGGTATTTACAATTATTTCAGTTTGGATAATCTAATGTGATGTTCATTGTGCAGCTAAGAAATATGCTTCCTAGTGAGGAGGGGCTGTCATTCTATACTCTTGTCTGCTGGGTGTAAATTCAGAGTAACTCCATGGACTCTTAGAGAGTTTCAGCTTCTTTACACTGGTGCAGCTCAAGTGAGAATCTTATCCTCTTTCTTTGGATGCCATGTAAAGCTGCCTCCTTTCAGCTGTGCTTGCAATTTAGAGATATAGCCAGGGGAGCTGGAAGGTCATTTCTTTTTTTTCTGGGCCAGGGTTGTGTTGTTGAACTTGTTCACTTTGGGGAATCCAGCTTTCTTTGAGCGCCTCTTTGCTCTCCAGCACTGAAACTCTGACTGACAACTGGAGTTACTCTCCAGATCTGGCATTGTTACTGACTTTCTGGATAGCATTGCAATCAGATCCCCTCATTACCAATGCCTCTCTTTCTTGGTATTAGCACCTTGGGGCTGTATTTTGGCTTTCCACCAATTCCAGTTGAAAATTTACAGCAATCACAGTTGAAAGGGAGGGGATTTATACCAGCAGATTGACACTAAAAGGCAGATCACTGCTACTTTCTGCTTCATTTCTTTGCAGGATACATTGCTGCTTCTCCCTTTCTCCTTGTGTGTGCCCCCTCCAACCTCGCTCCCCATCCCCCCCACCCCTTCAAGCAACACACTGTGTTGCTGGGCAATCTTCACCAATTTAATCATATTTGGTCCCAGTGTTTTTCCTGCAGACCCTGGAGTGTGCAGTGCTTAGGCCTTGGTTATTAGTTTACACAATAAATGAAGCCCATTAGAAGAGGATAATCAGGGCTCGAGAAGGCCACCTCACTCGTTATCTGAGGAGGTTATGTTAAGCCTCTGTAGTTATTAATCATACTTTCCCATGCAGATAGCTGAAGATTAAGAGTCACATTTATCCTCTTTGCTCCTCATTCTTTTGCAAACGCTCTTTATAATCGTTGTTATTATGGTTATTCATAGCCCATCCAGTCAGCCAGGACTGCTCCTGAGATGTTGCTTGAAATCTTGCACCTATCCTTGGTGGCTTGATGATACAGATCAGAGCCACTGGAGGTCTCTGCATTTATATCTGGGAAAAAATCCTTGAGAGTCCTAGAAAGTCTCTGCTCTGTGTTATTGAATTCCACTATCTTGTCCAGAGGCCAAGAGAGTTTTTAACAGAAGCTGACACTATTATAAGAGCCAAGTTTAACAGCAGCCCTCTTGATTTCACTTGCTTTGTCTTTTAATACCAGTTCTAACCTTGAACTTAGACTAAGATGATATGCTACCCAGTGGCTTTTTGAAATCTAGCCTAATGCCCTTTTAATGAAAAGGAATGACCCTTTTTTCCTTACTTCATTTTTAAAGCACTTAAATCAACTGGGATAAAATCAGATGTGTACCAGTTGAACTCAACAGTGTTTAAAAAAAAAAATAAATTAAAGGTGGAAGCCTGTGCACACATGCACAAAATAACTTTCCAGAAAATCTTCATCAAAACCTAGGTATTTGGGGAAGACAGTTGGAGTCTTTTCTCCCCATGAAAGACTTTGGTCATGGAGCATTTGCTTCAATAAAATTACAGCTAAAGCAACAGTTAGAACCTAACTGCATTCAGCATATAGTAACTGCACAACCATTCAGCTGCAGATCACAGGGTGTACAACTGTCTGCACACCCATTCCTTTTCTTTGTGTTCCAGATTTATAGAAGCTCCAATATGCTCCAATTTTCTTCTTGTTCCAAGAACAGCTAAACTAGTGGGTTAACTTCTGAAGCAGGGTCTAGGTCAGTGATATACAGAAATTTTACACGAGGAAGTCCATAGTATCTATGTTGCAAAGTTAAAATCATCAGTTCATCTGGTTGCTAAAATCTGGATTCACTCATTTGAACCTGGAGTGTGAATTACCATACATGTCAGTTTGTCTGTTCTAAAATTACTTTTCAGCCTATAAGGAAAGGCACTTTTCCAGAATGAACAGTTCATTTCTGCTTTTGAAGCAAGTAAGACTGCTGACCCTGACTTCTCCTTAAGTAGTCTAAGTGGGTCTGTTTCTTTCACACTTGCAATGATAACATTAATATGCAATGCTTATGCTTCCCAAATACTGTCCTTAAATACTGATTCTGCATATCTAGAGGAAATCAGCATTTTTGTCTTGACTCAGAGGTTTAGTAGTCTCTATCATTTTATGATCTGACTCCTCCTTCTTCTTTTTTTTCCTTTTCTTTCCATTTTTTTGTTTTGTCCTTCCCTAGATGGTGTGCTTGATAATGCACATAAGACTTTGCAGTTTTTTTCTTTTTTAATTAAAGTATTTTCTCTAGAAAATGTCAATTCAAGACCTTTCCTTTCGAGAGATCTTGGTTGTTTTCGCCTTGAATTTATTTGAGGCTGAGGTTTTGGTTCTATTAGAAAATTCTTGTTCAAATGAAGGGTCAGAAAAGCAGAACTCAACCCAAACAGGCAGGCATGACATTTGCTTGACATATGGAGCTTCCCTGATACAAATCCCTGCCTTACCTAAATCAAACTAAGAAGTGAACAGACGCTGGCTTTCCTTCTCACCTGGTTCTTGGCTGTTTGAACGCACCATTTGCACATGTACTGCCTTTATCCTTTCTCTCCCTCTATTTTTACAGAAATTACTAAATAATTTACCTGAAATACTAGGGATATCTTTTTTGAGTGGATGAAGATTTTTATATGGATCATTGAGGCACAATAACAGACCTGGTTGGTTTTAAGAAGAATGTATAGGGTCTTCATATTCTGTAATAAGAGGAGACGCAGTGTAGACTGGAAGCTTACTGTAGCTGACCTCAGATGCTGGCAGCTCCTTAGTTATCTATCTCAAAACTGTTCTCCTTTGTCTTCTTTTAGATGTGAAAGTGAGGCCATGAGAATGTATATAGAGAAAATACCTATGATAAACTATGGTTTTCAGGGGTGAAACAGAACCAGGATTTAAGAAAACTAGATTCAATATTTACCTGTATTCTGACTTCTGATAGAAGTCAATGAAGCCACCTTTGCCTTCATGTCCTACCTACAAAATGGAGCTAATTAACCTTCCCCAACTATTACCTCTTTGATTAGTAGACATTTAGAGCTCTCCAGCGTAGGATTTTTCCTTTCATATGCATCTGTGTTTGTGTACAGTGCTTAGCAGTGACAGCTCCTGCTTTTGACTACAGCGTCCTAGACACTCCTGTGATGCTGACAAAGGATGATAACTGTTGGGAGGGAAAAGCTTTCTTCCAATATAAGGTGATGGCTCTGGATGATTCTTGCCTTTCAGAAAGGGACTGTCGCTTTCCTCTTTCTCATGATTGACCTGAAAATAAATAAGGGAAGAGTGACATTCTTACTATTACCTCTTTTTTTTCTTTCTTTTTTTTTTTTTTTAAAGGAGAATTTCTCTTAGACTTATGCTGTACTTGTCTATACTGTATTTGACATTTGTAATAAAATTTGGGTCAGATATACTTTTCAATAAAAAGAGGCATCCTACAAACAGCCCCATGCTTGTATTAGGGTCATGTCAAGAATAATAGAGACTATTGGCACTGCACTGAACCTCTACATTATATTAAGCATTTCTCACTTCCCTCTTCTCTGCTTCTCTCCAAGACATAATACAAGATGCCTATCATGTTCCACCACATCTCACCAAAGGGCACAGAAAGGAAAGGTGGTTAGCAGCAAGCAAGGCTCTTCAATGTCATTTTAGCATCAATGAGCCCAGGGAAAAGGTGGAGCATTCACACAATCTTGCTGATCATACATGTCTTTTCACCTGATCAGGGTGAGAACTGAAGGAGGGAAGGAGGGCTTTTGTCATGGGGGATTCTATTGTTTTTCATGCTATTATTTCATGGGGAGGTTGCGTGTTGGGTTTTTGTGAATGAACAGTGTCTTGGAGAGATGAGGGAATGACACACTGCCATATGAAAGAGATGGGTCCTAGGTAACTTCTTTTTAGTGCTGTCTGCTTACAGGTGAGCAAACTTTAAGCACCTGCCAGTATACAGAATAGGTTCTATCTGTGTTATCTTAGCACTGAGACTCCCTGCCATAGCTGTACACTGTCCACCCACAGTAGAACAGTTCATGTGCTCTCACAGACCTGGACCCACTTCTGACCTGTTCACATGTAGGGTTGGCTCTTGGCCTTGATTGCCTTGTCCATCTTGCCCTACCAGTTCTGGATCATTGCTCACAGCAGTGTGGAGTGCCCAGGAGTCCTGATCTGCTTGTTCTTTCATATCTCAACATGTTTCTAGTCCTCAAGAATATTTTCACCACTAAGCCTCAGTCAAGCCTCATTCACTTCTGGTGAGACAACTGGAAACAAGGAGGAGAGACCACTGAATTTCATTTCATTCATGCTTCACAAAAGGCTCTGAAGTCAACTCACGTAGGCAAAGGAATTATTTGCTTCAAATTCCATGCCCTGAGCTGTTCTGAGATGCTTTCACTGAGCCTTTTCTTTTTCTGAATGGTATTTTCTGGGTTAGGTAGTGAAACCTAGTTCCATTCAGAGGTATGATACCTGCTCTCCTCTGTCCGAATCTGGGGTCCACTGGACCAATGCAGCAGGATTTCAGTGCCATCTGCTTGCTGTCACACACTTGAACTTTCCTTCACTTTCCATCTCTCCTCTCCCTTCTTTTTCCAAAGCCTAGTGACATCCTTTGCTATATTTGAGGTGCTAGCGTAGATCAAAGTCCTCCCAGGATCAAACAATGTGCTGCATGCAATCCTTACGGTTACAAACAAGGTCTTTCACTGACAGAAACACATTTCTGTGCTGCATTTTCAGCAGCCTATCAGACTTGATTCAATGGTAGCTTTTGATTTCACAAGGAAACTCTCTTCTGCCCTTCCCCCCTATTCTTCACAAGGAGGGGGAAGGGAAAAAAGGCTCAGTTGAAAGAAAAGGGAGAATAGCTTTCTTGAAACTTTGGAGGAAGATTTAGTATGCCCATGCTGTACTTTTTGTTTGTTGTATCAAGTAGAAGATAGCAGAACTTTAATGGAGGATAAATGTATCTAATGTAAAAAGCAGGAAAGAGAGGAGTGAGAAACAGATCTGAGTGTTTGTCACACCATTCTGATGGTATTTTTTACTATCTTTTGGTCCTCACCTCCCTAAAAGATTCTTGCTGTTCAAATAGCCTGTCAATATAACCTTTGTTGTTTGAAGTGATAAGGTGACTCCAGAATATTTTTTTAAAGTTGGAGAAATGGTTTTCAATACGAGATATTCATTACTATAGGCAACTATTTCTTATGAGTCTTTTCTTCATACAGCTTCAAGTATGAAACCTTCAAAGGAAATGCACCAAAAATATAAGTATTAATGTACAGTTTTCTGGTTAGCTTGGATCTTTTGTATCCTATCTCTTGGGGCTTCTGAAAAGCTTTCTGAAAATTTAAATGACATAGACACTGAAAATTGAATGCAGATAAGTAGAGGTTCACATTACTTTCCAGTGAAAACACTATTTGCTGCACAACTTGGGGGTTTTATGTGTTTTATTTTTCAGAAAATTTGATAAAAATAATTTTTCCATTTGCTTCAAAAGACAAGTCAGCTTGGACATTGGGAAAAAAAAGGCATTTTTTTTCTTTGTCACTACCTATACAGTCAGGGAAATGCAAAAGTAAGGAGCGTAAACAATAAGTAATATACCTCTCTACATGAATGCAAGAAAAATCCATATTTTTTCTGGGGAAAATAATGGCTGATTAATATTTCTGAACAAATAATACTCATACCAATAATTTTTGTTCTGTTATTAAAAATCAATCAATAAACAGCTCTTTTTAATGGTTCAGGGATGTTACTGTTTACTCATGACGTTACTGGGTTTGGTACTGTTCTGGTTCACCCTGATACACAGCGATGAAAAAAAGTACTTACTTATAAGGGTCATACAGATGAAACATACTGCTTTCAAGAAGAAAATTAGAAATTGTCCCTTGATGCCCACTTCATCAGGGTTTGTTTATTTGTCAGAAGAGTTTAGTCTCATTCCTAACTGGTATTTCTTCTCTAATTTTGAGCATCCACTTTTCTAAGGGTACAAGTAGTTGGCACACAGGTCCCCAGAAGACAGGAAAAAGTGCAGATTATATACTCTGAAAAAGTGTTTGATAGGAAGTAGGAGACTCGAACCCATTTCTAGAGTGCATGCAGGGTAAATAACTGTTAATTTCCCTGCTACATAAAGTGTATTTTCTACCTTGTCTGAAGTGAGGAAGTGCTAGTCCCCCTCTGAAGAGTAGTTCTGTTTGCTGGCTTGGATGAGACAGTCAGGAGACAAAGTTCTCAGCACATACTTAAGTCAGAGGGCAGTGTGCTTTTCTCTCCCACAGTTAATTCATTTAAATTCTTTCCTTATGTGCTTCGCAAAGTAAACTGTGCTAGAGTCTATGTTTATTTCACAAGAAGAATGTTCACTGAAGAATGTCACAGACAGCTGATATGGTAACTCAGATGCACAGCAGCACAGGATACAAATTGTTAAAATAGTTATGAATACACAATCCTTACTGAAAGTCTGAACTTCCACAAGCCATAAAATGGTTACACAAAACAAATAGTAGTGTGTACGTATGTACATTAATATAAGGAAATGTGTGCAATACTTGGGACATATAGAGGGATTTGATGTGAACTCTAATAATTTTATCTAAATTTTAACATATTTTCAAATCTATTCTATGGATGATCTACCTCTGGATCATAGTTTCACCTCCTTGCCTCAAAGAAACACATTCAACAGGAAATCTAGCAAAACATTTTTATTGGAAATATGAAAGCTGGTATGGTTAAATGGAGTTAAAATTTGACTTTTTTGGAAAGAAAAGTATTCATAGTTTTTTCAGTTTCACTTTGAAAATGAGCATTATAGAAACCTCCTTTAAAAGTGCACTGAAGCAATTTCATGTAATGAAAACAGCTTAATTTAAATGAAAGTACTACTTGTAATTCTGCTTAAGATTTAAATTTATGAAAGTAAAAGAACGATTTAAAAGTGATTTAAAAGAAAAGGAGGACCCACACTATACTGGAATACATCAAATGCTGAAACATCTTTCAATACGGGAGACGACTCTAACAGAAGAGACTGGTTAAATCCTGTTATATGAGGCTCTCTAGATTATGATCCAGACTGTGTGGACCAGCTCAGCATAGTTCTCAAAGGGCTGGCACAGGAAGCACTGACAAATTTCCACCACACATTTTCATCACCACAGACCTATTTTTCCACCAGTCAGACCTAAAACTGCTCTGCACAACAGAGGTTGCTGAGGCATCTTTCTCACTAGCTGCCAATTTCCTTGCTGAAGCTCAGGGGGTTGGGCTGGGTGAACTGTTTCATAATGCTTGGCACTGGTCCCTCGGTGTTGAGTGCTGACTTTAGGTAATTCAGGGCTGAGATTACTCTGCTTGGTCTGGCAGTGAAACCAGCCTTGGGTACGTCTGTAGTGATGTGAGTGACCACTTCTCTGGAGTAGGTGGGGGCCTCCATGAACATGTTGGAGTCTGTGAGATCTACTGCAGAAGAATTACACATTCAGTAGCATATGGCCTGTGTGCACACATAGTATATCTGCTTGCTGCTGAGTCATTGGTGCCTCTACATCCAATGCTTGTGTGCCTAGGAGAGGTCACCTCACCATGTGGTGAAGTCCCTGATGTCATTTTGGAAGTCTGCAGGATTAAGCAGATGTGTATAAAGTCTATTGGCTTTCTGAAGTTGAAATTAAAGAACAATGTTATTTTTCCAGAAGGAAGACAATGAGGAGGATCTTCAGGTTTTGTCTGTTGGTGGTTTTGATATCTCTCTGCAGATTAGTCAACTACAAATGACTCACTTCTGTGCAAAGAACCCAACTTAATACTGGGGGAAGAGATGAAGTAGATTGGATTTTCTGGCTATAGGTGGGTAGATTCTTCTTAAATATATGCTCAGTATCTGTTTTGTTCTGATCCCACTGCAGCAAGTGAAAAAACTTCATCTGGATTCCCTGGAAGTAGATTAAATCAATGCCATGATAAACCCCTTTTTTTGTGTGAGCTATCCCTTGTGTCCGCTCTCACTATGCGTGGGAGGAAGTGGAACAGGGCTTAGTGAGCTTTCTCCAAGTCTTTCTAAAGACAGAGCTCTTTTATTGCCAAGGAAGCTGTCTTTCCTATACTGGGAAGCTGGTGGGAGTTGTACAGTGAGTAGGTGAATACAATTCTCAGAAGCTGGCTTGGTGGTGGCAGACGTGCAAGTTAAACTGGAAAATGCAGTCATGTGATTTGACTTTTAGATTAACTTAATCTAAACACTTAAGCAGGTGTTATATTGTAGCAGTGCAGTGTTTTAGTGTGAGCTCGCTGATCTCAACCACTTTATCCACCTACCCTTCCCTCTCTCAAAACCTCTCTCCCTGACATTTAGTACTTTAATTCTTGGTGGCTGGTGTGGCCATCAAAGGCCAGAGAATGCGAACTAAATTATAGGCATCCTTATAAACATCCAAGGCCATCCTACAGATTCCTCGGTGTATTCAGCATCTGCTTTTTCCCATGGTTTACAGACACTTTTATAATTTAGATAGCTCTGATGAATGATCCTACAGGCTATGGACAGTTGTCCTCTGTTGGACTTGAGTAGAAAGGGCAAATGACATTATTGCCTGTTGGTTTTGCATTCTCACCTGAATGTTCCCAAATTGTCTTTGTGCTCTGGGTAGTTGAAGCTATTTGAATTGCTGATCTATTAACATACTGGTTAATCTGAAACTGACAGGAAGAATACTCTCTCCTTGTGCTGTCGGGAGATGCACAGGTGGCTGTGGCATACCATAAACTGGGTAGGGTTTTGTAGTTTAGATGATCACTTGTAGCAAGGCTAGCTGGATACTGCTCAGCTACGGTACCGCAGACATCTGGGTAGGCTTTTACTAATCTTTACATCTGCAGAGCAGGCGTTAACACTTTGAACTCCTGTTCTCACACCTAATAATCCACTTTGACAGATGACAGTATTTCTTTTGTCAACGCTTGTCTGTATTTCCCAGGTGGCCTTCTGCAGGGAGGGAAAAGCAGGGAGCAATGTGGACGTAGTATCCATTTCAAGCACCTATACACAGGCTTCTGTGTGCTCTCTGGAAATGAAAGATTCAAGCCAGGCTTTCAGGCAAGCATTCCATGGGAGATGGAAATAAAGCACTGGGACTTCAGCATTTCTCGAGTTTAGCAACTTAAAACTCTTGACCATTCCTTTTCTGCAGCCAATAGAAGCAGTAAACCCGCTGCTAACTTGGTTCCCAGTGATCCTGTGAGGAAATGCAAACCCATCCTGGGATTTGAGATTTCAAGTTTGTTCCTAGGTTAACTATTAGAAATATGAATAATATTGAGCAAATCACTTTGTTCCTCTGGGGCTTGGGCTTCCGCCTGCAAAAGGAAGACAAAGCTTTTAAACTCTTCTTTAAAAGTGGCATGGAAAGATCAAGTATTTATTACCAGACCCACTGCTGCCCCTGCACAGGGGAAATCATGGGTTTTTTCTTAACTGTTTCACTATTGTCAGATGTTGGCAAGAATTGCTAAAACACCAACTGTTTTCCCACCTCTTGGCTTTTAAAAACTGTAAGCCCTTAAAATAAATTTGAAAAACACCAACCAAGCAAAAACCTGAATTTATCATCACCTCATAGGTCTGGATAGGGCTATTCATGAGAACAATCCAAAGGCCTTCACCTTGACTTCCCAACATAGTTTGATGTGATTTTAATCTGATTATTAGACTCTCGGTACATCTTGCAAGCTTGTAAAAGATACATTGCTGGCAGAAACATTTTCGTTACTGGGGAAACTTTTTGTTGTTGTTGATGTATGTGTTGCCTGCCATAAATACTCATCTGAGAGGCAAAGGTCATTTGGTAGCTGCTTAGCAGCTTTGCTTTCTGAAATGAAACTCGAGTATGTTGGATCTGCAGCAGAAAGTGGGGTTGTAAAATAGATGAGGGAAGATCTGTTCCTTAGCATCACAGCAGCCAGATTATTTTCTGCCTGTTTTTTATCTTGGTATTGTGTATTGCTGCTTTCCATTTTGGTTTGGTTTTGTTTTTTTTTTTTTCCCTCTTAATGTTCAAGTTCCAGTGAAAGGTGCAGAAGGGATAGCTTTGGTAACTAAGCCCCCTGTGTTTATTTACAGGGAAGCATAGTACAGCCTGTGGCATTAAGGGATGCACTCCCAATGCCATGACCTTCTCATATGCCAGCCCAGGGGATTTATCTGCAAAGCAGCAGATGCAAATTTGGGCTTGTTTGCTAGGCTAACCAGAACAATTTGGTAACCAAGGGCAGTGGGTAATCAAGCCTTGACTCAGGAACTTCATTATGTGTACAGAAACAAGCCTGACTATCAAACTGAGATTCTGCCATATGCTTGGTGTGCAACCTAAATGCATCCTCAACAGAAATAAAAAATCAGTTCAGCCCCTGTGATACATTCAGTTTTCAGTCTACTTCTGAGAAGGCTATTGGTGTAGCTACCAATTTCTGCTAGGGCCTGTAATGCCTTTACAAACATCAGTGGTCCATGTAACACAGTAAATCAGATTAAGTAATATAGCAGCAAGTACTCACTCCAAACTTCTTTATTTACTTTATTTGGGGCACCAGCTTATTTGTAGTTCTCCTAACTAGCCTCAGTGTAGAATCATCTTGTTTCCAAATATTCCACAACCATGTTTTGTGGTCAGTCTTGGGGCAAAAAGGTTGCTACTCTTTTAGCCCACAGACCTGTTTTGGTCTTGGTACTTGAATGGTATACACTTCTGCTGTATGGGGATTCATGTATATATATACACGCCCAAACAAATAAACAACACCACCACCACCCCAAAACAGAAGAGCAGGTTTTCACAACGCTTTTCTGAGAAGTTAGCAGTTTGTGTTATGAAAACAGGTGCCATCAGCAGCAGTGACAGAACTGCCAAAGTCATAGCAGCTCCTGATTACAGGACCAACCATCTACTACCTTCTAGCAAGTGGCCTGTGATATATGATTGTAGGAGCTACCAGTGTATAGGATCAGTAGTGCAGTCCAGTTCATTGCTTATATTGTGACTACTTCCTTTCCTGTTTAAAATATCAGGTGCTGCCAAATCTTACGAGCAGAGATGATGGAAAAATAAGCAAACAAATCTTTTTGCACTGAAATGCTTTCTGAAACAATATTGCTTTCAGCATATTTCTCATTCTGTTGGTGTTTCAGAATCAGGACAGTAATTTGACCAAGATGTTCTGTTTATCCTGTTTTGATGATATCTGAGATTAAAAACCAATAAATAAACCTGCTCTGCACTGGGTAGGAAACTCTAAAATATAATTAGATTTGGATAAATTGGATAATATGCAGTGATATTTCTTGTCTTAAATTATCGGTCTCTTTAAAGGAGAAAAATACACTTCAAAGACTTGAAATGGTTGTTAAAGGGAGTACTGTTTTTCTGGACAGACCTGGTCAAGGGTAGTCACACAGGTGATCTCTAGAAAACTAACACTAATAGGCAATTGTTGGTGCAGCTTGTGTGCTGTACACCTAAGCTGCTGAGCACAAGGAAAACTTCTCTGCATGTAAGTGACCTACCATGACCCAAGCTGGCACACTGATGTTTAATGCACAATTGGTGTCACCCAGGTGATAGAGCAACTCTCAATCTGGACTTTTTTCTCTATAGTGTAACTAATGAGCTGTGCCTAGCTTTCTGGTTGTGTAAGGAAGTTTACCCCAATTGCAATTATTACTTTATGAAGAGACATTGGATGCCTGAGTCATAAAGTGGCATTTTGTGACCATGGGTATGATTCATCTGCCCTAACTTCAGCCTTATGAAGGTCAAATGTCTGACTTTTTTCTACAGCCATTGGAGAACAGCAGTTGAATGTGGCCAGTCATCCTACCTATTCTTCTCCTCTTAATAGACAGTGACCTAAGACCAATGCCTTAGGCTGCCTGAGTGCTGTTAGGAGAAACTGTTCTGACAGTATGGCTTGTGAGGTAAATCTGATCCCTCGGTCTTGTGCAAACCAGTAGCCAGATCTCCAAAATGAAGCTAGTCAGAAAGTGGGTTTTCATCCTATTAACCCACATGCTTAGAAGATTTAGCATTATGCTGCTTGTATAAGCTCCTCACTGTCTTTATTAAACTATTTATCTGAAGCAACTTCATATTTTCTTTTAGGATAAACTGGAGATAATGCAATGTGCTTGTTTTAATTTGCAGGGTTAACTGATCTAATTATCTGTGTGTGTTTATTTAAATCCTTTCGAGCACTAGGCGATTGCAGGTAGCTGCTTTGTATTCCACCAACAAGAAATCTCTTAAAATGAGATGATATAGCTCAGTGGGTCTTCTTGTATAAAGGATTTTCTAATAATGTATGAATTTATTAAAGACAAAGATAAATAGAGGTTTTATTTACATTAAACAAATTCACAAGGAACCATATTTTCCTTAAACTGAGAAGGCTAAGACATCTACTTTTACTGTGTTAAAGGATTATATTCTACTGAGGTGATACACACCAGAATGTTGGGACAGATCATTTGATAGACATTTCTGTTCTTGTGTCAAGATTTTTAGTGTTTATGGGTTAACGTTTTTGCAAAGCTTCTGAGTTGTGAAAATGTGGAGACTTCAGTGGTGCAAGAAGGAGCATCACAGTACAAAACTTCCCATTGAATGAATGAGTGCAACCTTTATGCTGTTCTATTGATATATGCCTAGTAATTTAAAGAAAAGACACATGTTCTCCCATAGATATTTAAATAACATTTAAGCAAAAGTGAAGGAGGGGGGATATTTCTTCTCCTTCATTCCTTACTCACATAGTGATGGCAATATCCTCTTCTAGTTTTTGCATGGTCTAATGAAACCGCAAGCCTAGTGGCTACATTCTCCCCTTGTTTCCTTACCTTCCACACACCAGAGTTCTTCAATGCTGAAGAGACTCTTACAATAATTAACCTAGGCATTCTACTTGCAAAATCTGTTTCGCTATCTGGTATTTGCAACAGGTGGTTGCAGAGCAGAATATGATACAGAGATCCAGCTATTGAGCTGACAGAGTTAATTTGCGTGAAATGCTATCTGGGGACAAAGCGGGGCTTGTTAGCCCAGGTGCTATGTGAACATGGCCAGACTGCCTCGGTGATCAGACTGTGATCAGAGTGTGCTCACATCAATGCCTCTGTGCCAGAATTGCTTGATCTTCCAGCTCTGACGTTGTAGAGTCAACCAAGTCTCCAAGAGTTTCCCAGGCCAGTAAATTTCTTTTGTTTGTCCTGCAGGAGGCTTTTCATAGTAACCGGACACTGACTCTACATGCTCACCATATTAGTGAATTAACATGTTCCTCCTATCAGTTCACAAAGCCACCTTTGCTAAACAGAGACTCATTTGCTCTGTTTCCTGAGCAAGCGTTAGCTCAGTGGCCCAGCACATCCATCTTATCTTTCGGGAGCTTTGTTCACTTTAGCAGAGCTGATATCTTGCTTCAGTTAAGCGCCTGCCAGTGATAAACAGAAGAGAGACAGGTGCTAATCTCCCTAGTTCTGCCACTCCCCAGGGAAAGAGCCCGTTTGATCATAGATATGAATTGCTGATGGATCGTTCTATTGATGCCATATCTCACCATAAAGGGAATTGGCAGAAGGCTTTCCCTGAATCAGGATGTTTTTTAAGCTTGGCTGGTGGGGCATTGCAGAATATGCTGCAGTGAACAGGCATTTTTTGGCTGTAGTATGTATGTAAAAAGTTTTAGTATGTAAAAACAGCGCTAGTTTCAGATAGAGTTGCATATATGGAAGGGCTTACTTTTGCTGATCCTGCTTACCCTCCGGCTGGTCTTTTATAGGATGTCAAAACATAGAGCCAAACTCTGAAGTCTTTCCTTGGGTTATATGTGGTCTTCACTTGAGCCGAGCCTGCACTAAGTGAGCAAAATCTAAATAAGGCTGTCAAGGCTTTGACCTACAGTATTTACTCACATAAGTCCCAGTGAGAATTGCAGACTTAATACTACGTTGCAAATGTAAGCGTTTCAGTGCATTCTCCTGTGCTCTGACAAAGTTAATTGTCTAATCTTGACACCAAGTGCCCTGTACTTTTTTAAGAGGTTTATGCATGAGACTAATTATGTGCTGTTAATTTGGCTCCTAGCAGCTTTCTGCTTTAAACATCCATTGGATTCAGGAACTGTACAGGGTGGCATTTTCATGTAACTAGTGCAAGGGCTGCGAACTAGATGCTAAAAAAACAAAGACAGCAAATACCAGTGGAATACTCTGAAAGAGAAGGAAAGTGTTGATTCCTTCAACCTTTGTCCCAGTGACCAGAAATACCAGGATAGATGAGCCACAAGTGCACTGCATAGAGAATTTTTGCAGCATGTAGATGCTCTCTTCATGCAGATAAATAGAGTATACAAATGTAGATTTCTGGTAACAATGTGCAAGACCAGAGTACTTGGGTATAAGGGAGGTATACCTTGGTACAGGCAGTCCAAGCATACTTGAAATTGCATTGGAGGCCCCTTTAAAATTACTGATATCCTGGCATTTAAGCTTTGAAATGAGGCAGACTTAGAGTTACCTAAATTTGTGAGAACGTACTAGACTGTCATAGTTAGGATGCCTCAAATTCTGAGCAAAGCCTTTTTACAGCTTCTGGAGATACTCGGCTGTATTATTCCCCCTCTCAGTTTTCATCAGACTTTCCAGTGCCTGCAATTGTCAGGGAGAAAAAAGGCTTTGCACAGACTGTTCTTTTTATTTTTTTTTCTCTCTCTCTAGAAAGCTGTGGAAAGCTAATCAAGTTTGTACCAGAGAACTTTACTGTACTGTTTCCCCAAAGTAGCAATTTCTCAACGATATAATGAAGAAATGACTGGGAGCTTACCTGAATTTCCTAAACTAAAAAAAAAATAAATAAAGGGAGTGGTGTGGGAGGGGGGGAAATGATGGTGGGAATCAGATTAATATGACAGAAATTTGTAGGTGTTTTGGATGGGGGGGAATGTCAGAGGTCCTCACGTTTATCATGTTATTCTTACCTTACATGAAAAGTATGTCAAGATTTTAAGATGCCATTGAACAAGTCAAGGAAGTGTCTGTCCAGATGCTTTTATTTCAAGTGTTTAAGTAGATCAGAGTATCTGTAATCTCTTTGAATTTAGAGTTACATAAGTATTCATTAGGATTTTGCCAAGAGAGTCCATGATTTGTAGTTTGGAAACTGGCAGACCGTGGGCTGTCCCTTCACATAGTACTGATGGGATGTTTAATTCTGGGTTTGGGAATGATGAACCCTCATCTTGGGTTTCCAGCTGAAGTTCCCTGGGACTCAAAGTTCAGCTTCAAAACAACTGTTGATCAGCATGATGTAGCTCTGAAGCAGTTGGTCTTTTGTTATCAACCTCAGACCTTGAGGCAGCAGGCCAAGACCTTTCTGAAACCCAAGGCAACCAAAAGAAAGCAAAATCCTCTGCAAGGAAATGTGTAAAACAAATTTCTTAGGAAGTCCTCTAACACTGTAGGCCTGATTGTTAAAGGGGTTCTGTGACTGTGGAGTTTCTGAAATGACTGCTCTTTGTATGGCAATTGCCCAGCTGGCATAGAAATCAGGTTGTCAACAGGAAATCAACCTGTTTTGATTACAAGGAAAAAAAAAACAAACAAAAAAAACCCAGGTGCCATTATTAGGGTATTAGGATTCCAGATTTTTATTAAAAACTAGGGGCTGAGAGGTGAAGAATATTTTTTTACCTCTCAGACATTGTAGAGTCTTAAGTCTGACAAGTTATCACTGAGCACCTGTGAGCTATTTAGAGGCTGTGTAGGTTCAGCTTTACTGAACAGAGAGGTAAAATAAATTCATATGTTGATGGATGCATAGACAGTGCATTTTTTTTTTTTTAAAGGAGCGGGTGCTGCATGAAGTTGGAAAGGGAAAAAACAAGGAGGTTTGGTTTCTCTAGATAGCTCGGTTGGGCAGGTGAGAAGCGTGAGCTCGGGGGCGGCTGGTACCTCGCGCTGAGAGAAACAACAGAGAGGAGCCTCTGATGAGGACGGGGGAGTAAGTGAGGCTGCTCGAGCCGAGCGGGAGACAGCAGAGGGAGGAAAGTTCACTGCCTGCTTAATTGCAGGGGGTGCCACAGTCCCACTGTGTACACAAAACCCTGTCAATAGCGCTGAGACGCCAGCGTGTTAATTAATGATTTACTTACACTGACCCTTGACCCTGAGGCAAATAAGGGGGATTTGTTTTGCTTCTATTAACTCCTGAGCTTGCTGAGCAGAGGCCCTGAAGTCCCCAGCATCATATGGCCATGCAAGAGCTATGTGTGTCCTTTATTGTGTGAGGGTCCAGTTTGTGACGGAGGGGAACTAATTATCCCCACCCGCTTCTGCTCTGTCTCCTCATCCCCTTTCCTGTGGAGTGGCAGCTCCACCTGTTTGGCAGGAATTGCTCCTGGGAAGGGAACCAGGCTTGTTCTTAAGTTGTGATTACAGGGTGAAGGGTTCCCTTGCTCCACTTAATCTCCTTGCAAAATGGCATATCCCTATGTGTCACCCTGCCTCTTTGTTCTCTGTGAGATCAAAATATGACTCTTCATTTCCCCACATCCCAGTCATTTCCTGAACCTCTTCTGCTTTCTGAAGCCAAAGCACCCAGTCCTGTCCAGAAAAGCAAACTGGAATCCATATGTGTGCCCACTGTTGTGGTCCTTGCTTTGAAATAGTCCAAGTGAGAATAAAGGCAGGATGGTGAACAGTGTAAACAGGATGGAGAATAGGAGGGGGTCACCAAGGTTGCTCTCCGGCCACTATTGGGAGGCAGAGACTCATAGGTCTAAGTCTAAACCCTGGAAGAGGAGGAGAACAATAGGACAAGGGACTTGTCATGGGGTTCAACATGAGAACAGGGGTCTCTGGGCCTCCTTTTTGCCATGTTTAGCTTAAAAGTGCATGTTGATGTGGCAGTGTGGGTGGTGGTGAAGGAGATGCATACAACAGTGTCCGTGGAGAGGTAGATGTTATTTCCTAGCAGTAGAAATGGAGATGGAAGACCTGATACATCCTCAGGGACACTTGCTGTAACTATCACACTCAGTTTGACCAAATGGCTTCCAGCAGAGCCTGGACTGATGTCTAAGCCAGGTCTCAGACACAGCAATGTCATCCTGCATGACCACGACCAAGCCTCTTAGCCTCGAGCCCATACTGAGATTCTGGTCTCTGGCTCCCATGCAATAGAAAATGAAGATCTAACTAGGCATTGGGAAAGCAAGAGCAGCACTGACCTCTCCTTCCCCTGGGTAGTAGTAGAATAAATACATTACAGAATGTAAAGGGCTTGATACTATGGAAATAGGAACTCTATAAGTTACCTAGTTCACACACATGCAACTCCCAGAGGGCGTAACTAGGGTTGTTCTGGTTTTTTAGTATTATTGCTTCAGGCATTACACCTGAAAATGCCAGATGTACTTAAATCAAGTGTGATGGTGTCACTGCATAGTAATAGTGTTTTATCAGGGGGATGGACTGGTCTGCTTTCTCTCTCAAGAGCGTTTGGAAGAGTATGATGCAGAGTGGATTGGAAGGCAGATGGGTTCCTCTCTACTGGAGGATTACATTTTTATTAAAGTAGCTGGTAGTTGCTTCAGTGGAGGGCCAGTGGCGGCTGCTGTGATCAATAGAACCGTGCTTTTTATGTAAGATTTACTCTTGCTCGTCCCAGTTTTGCAGAGAATGTTCAGCTTGCAATCGATAACGAGCAGTGATGACAAAGTAGCTCATTTCAATTGAATTTGGTATCATTAAAAATGTTTAAAAAAAAAACATTGTCTCTTCTACCTTTTTATAGAGAAAAGCTTTTTGACGAGAATATTTGGTGCTGCCCTAGGAACACAGCAGGGTAAAAACGACCGTCTGTCTCCCTCCTGCCAATGCTGCTCTAGGGTTAGTGTGGCTGAATTCAGCAGCTCATAGCACTGTGTTTAGGGTGTCCACCAGATTGGTTTGTGGGAATGATTTACCAAGGTCAGGTACATACCCAGCACTGACCTGTGCAATAGCCTCTTTATATTGTTCAAATTTCTTTACCCAAAGAAAAAGACATTTTATTTTCAAATGAAAAATATTTTGGGGGAGAGAATCCCCAAAATCCCTCCTTGGTCTCAGATGTTCCCTCTCTGTCCATAGGGATTTTGTAATTGAAAATTATTTCCTATAAGTTTTAAAATGTGAAAAAACACTTTCTACTTTGAAAGAGGAGTCTGATGGTGAGGGGTACACCATCACATCATTCCTGATGGTGGGCTTGGGTGTGCTACCAGGCAGCACCTGAGGTAATCTTACCTGATACAGGCTGTTTTTACTGCTGGAATCCAGCTCCTTTTGGCCCTTGCACTTAAAAATTTGATTTGTAATTAGAAGAATGGCATTATGATAACTTTAAGCTCTGGAAGGTAACTGCTGCCATATATCTCACAATTTTCCATTTTCAAAGTCAGAACACACTAAGTAAATATCCCTCTGGTGCCTGAAATGGGTGATTATCTTCCATTCTGATTTGAAGCAACCCTGATGCAGGGACTAACTTGCTTCAACTTTTGGAAACCAGCCAGCCCTTCTGATGCTGACTGGAGCACAATTGTGTTTACTGGGCTTGTCTTCTGCATTTCAGCTTGTTTAATTTCCTAATAAGTTCCTTTCTTGGGCAAGGGGGTGAAATGACTTCTCGCTGTTCCAAGAAGCAGTATCACCCCAGCCTGTTGTGGTTCAGGTCAGAGTGACACAGTGTGGCGGGATCCCAGCAGAAACTTTCAGCATCAAAATAAATGGCTGCAGAATTTAATTTAACTGGGAAGTGTTCCGAGGTGTAGATTTGACTTTTCCTCTCCAATCCACAGAATTGTTTCTACATTTACAGTACCTGATATATACCAAGGAAAAACAGTCCTTACAAATTAGCTTCCAACTGTCTTTTGTTTTTTGCTCTGTCCCACATCCTGCTTTAAAAACATCATTGCACCCAGAATGTGTTTCCATCAGCAGAAACAGACATTTTAACATCATAGACAGGCAGAAAGAGATATATGTGCTTGCAGGAATGTCTGGCATCGCCTCCTAGGTAAGTCTACTGGGTTAAGTGTCTTCTCAACGGAGGTAGTGCCTCCTCTGAGAGCTTCTCAATGAGGTGCTGCAAAAGCAGAATAAGATGAAGGGGGACAGGAAGAACTACCCAAAGGTGCAAACCATCATTCTACCTGCAGTCCGTACGGGAGACAACACGTTCTTCAAATGGGCTTAGAGGTGGATGAAGTTGAAGTCTGACAAACGAGCTCGGAGACCCTGCACCGTGTGTGGAGAAGGGAGGAAGGCAGGACGAAACGACTGTAGGCCAAGCTGACAGACGGACTTTGCACTGGTTGCTAGGCAAAGGCAACTCGTGCCTGAGCCAGCAATCCCCAGCCTCTCCTGAGGAGCTCGAGGGCTGGAGATGAAGGTTGCTTCTATTCCACTGTCAAGGAGCGGTGCTTTCTTTTGTTTAGAGCACAGTCCCACTTTATTTATTTCCCCTCCAGCTGCTGGGCTTGGGTGGCAAGGTTAACTCCACCATGCGTGGAGCGAATTCCTCGCTGCACCCTGCTCCACATCTTTTGTTTTCTTCTGTTATAATTTCAAAACCTCAGCAGCAAACTTCTCCCCCTCCTCCCTCCATATTCCCCCTCTCTCCTCCTCCCCTTACGATGGTGGTTTATGAGTTTTGTGCTCTGTGGCCTATTAAGGTTCAGTTCCCAGCCAGTAAAAATGAGGAATTGGTTCCTGCCATTCCACGCAAGGAGTTTTAATGCACTTGGTCGCCTGGAAGCCTAAACGCAATAGTTTTGTATCAGTGATAGTTGTGTAACATAAAGCCTTAATAAAGGTTTATAAGGGAAGGGATATGAAATGGAGCATACAGAGTTCAGCTCTGTGTGCAGCAATGTTGGGGAGTTAAACAAGGGAGAATGCGTTTGCAGAGGAACCCAAGAGCTGTGATGCATGGAAATACCCACAGCTATAATACCCCCATAGTAGCTGCATCACCCCCTCCAGGTGAGAAAAAACTCCCCCTTCTCCAGGCCTTACATGAGGGAACTGTCCCAAAGAACAACAGTTGTGTTAGGTGGGTTTCCAATGAGGATGCCTGTGTGTCTCATCTTGAAGCTGGAGAATACTCCTCTGCTGTCCATGTCTCCAGAGTACCCAGGGCATCCCTTCTCTGCGCAGTTCTCCCCAAAACTGTGTGTTCAGGGAAGTTGTCCATGTGTAGAGTTAGCAGCTAGAGAGGCACTATCTCTCTCTCTACACCTTACTCAAGGAATCCCTTGAGATAAAAATTTGGCTTTTTGCTCCCACTTCATCTTTTGCTTGGCCTTTTTGGCTGTCATCCTTGAAAAGCCTCTTGCTGTCACCTCCTTTTGCTGTCCTGCCTCTTTGGGTTTTAAGCTTTTAAAGATGCTGTCTGCCTCTGGGCAGCGTCTTGCACAATCTTTCTTTAGTGGTCCATGTGCCATTTAACACGCATATTTGATAGTCTTGTGGGACTCAGATGGGAAATACAGAGCCAGACTTGTACCTATCCCGTGGGTTTTTTCCTTCTTTCAGGGGTGGTAGCACATGCAGTTATAACTGGCCTGCCTCTGTCAGGTATACCGTACAACCTTTTATGAGTTTTTCCATCAAAAGTCTTGAAAGTAGGTGCATGTGAATGCATATAATAGGCTTTGAGGGATGCCCTTTGGCTTCCTTATAGTATGCATAGCCAAAGGGATTTTTTTTGTGGGTTTCTTCTTCTGAAAAGTGTAAAATCTTTTTTTCTTTTTTCATTGAAATGCCTCATAAACATGAGCTTTTAAAGTGGTGGAGATGACAGATTTTTAACATGTAGTGGGGTTGCTTTTTTTCCCCCCAGATCTTTAAACAAATAGAGACAAAAGCATGAGAATGTGTTTCCTTCTCAGTCAAACTTCTGTTCTTAGTATTTTTAAAGTTTAGCTTTCCATAAGACTTAATGGGGGAAAAGGCACAGAAATTTATTTTGCTGTTTCTGTTGTTTTCTCTCTTCTGGCTTCTAGACCCAGTTCCTGTCCCAGACATCCCTAATTCAAATCTTGATATGGTTCTGAAACTTAGCAATAGCTTATTTAAAAGACAGGCAGAAAAGTTTTTGATTGTTTTGGAGAGAGTTTGTCTGATCCTAGGGTTGATTTCTTTTTTCCTCAATATTGTTTTTGCAAACACTTCACAACTTCAGACATTTAAATACAGATCTAATTACAGCTGCTTTTATTGTCAATTTTTAACATAAACATTTTCAGGCTTAGATTGCAAAACCAATATGGTTTAAATATGTGTGTGATGGTATGATTTGTTTTAAGAGGGTGGGTGAAATAAATATCTAAAAACTGTTCATAAGGAGTCTCCTATCTCCAGTTTAGTTCTTAATATTGCAAGAGAAATGCAGGAAGGGTTTAACCAAGAAAGACAGTGAACTGTCCTAAGTGATTAGAAATGGTGCTTCTGCAAGGTGTGAATTCCCCATAAATGTATTAAAGGATATTAACCATAAAGCCTAAAAATGATGGATGAATATTGCAATGAACTTTTTCATTGCTGATCAGGTTAATAGATGGGGTGAAAAGGAAGGCTAGTATGAGGCCTTCTAAAGGTCCTCAGGAGTTATTGCAGAGGACAAAAAGTAGAGAGATGAAATAGAGAAAATAGATATGGATAATAACTGTGCTTCTGAACAGATGCAGTTTTCTCCTGTGCTACTGAGGTGACAGAGTAATAGCAAGTGATAACTAAATCTGTGTTTCAGTAATTGCAAAGTCTTGGTCCATGCCTTAGCATCCCGCTGCTGTCCTTGGGTTACTCTGATGAGAGGACGAAGTAGTCTTAAATGAATATACTTGTCTAACTATACAACCCATAAAAAGAGTGTATGGGTTTTGGTAACTTTGATAGGTTGCCTCAAGTGCTGTCCACTGCAACCAGCACAGGACAATTTTACCTTATTTATTTTCATTTTTGGGAGCAATCTTAAATTATACAACATATCTTACTGTCTTCTCAGTATTGAAGTCAATGTTCAAAAAATTTTCAACTACTCATTGAACAATTTTCTTTGATGGACATGTCTTTGTCTTACCATAAACAATGTATCCAGGGGCACAATTCCATAGATTGGAATGTATTTTTGTAGAAATGATGGTGACCTTAAATACTGTGCCCAAAATTACTCCCACTCCTTTAGCAAACTTCCTGCTTGACTTTGAGTAAATAACTTAAGGTTACAATCAGGAGAGTATTTTAGGTGTGTAGCTCATATTGAAATCAATATGGATCAATTGTAGATATGAGGTCTAGTTTCCCTCTTTGCTTTATTTCCGTGTATGTACAATGGTGAGAATAGCAACCTCTACATCACAGAGCAGGACAACATATATTAAATACTCAAAGGGGTTGAAATGCCACAATGATGGGAAGACACATAAGTACCAAGTAGCAAATGGTTCAGACTCAAATGCCAGCAGGAAGAATAATTTCAGCATTGGAAGTAAGTCATCAGGGTATCTGAAAAGGGAAAAAAAAAAAGTGCTTGAAAGAATCCCCTGAACAAATTAAATCTTGGGGCCTAAAGACAAAGGGAGAGAGAATTAATTTTTCTACAGATATGAAATGTTCTGAATCAGATAAGTCTTGTCATTAGAAAAGGCACTAAGCAGCAAACGTCTGGATAATACCGCCAGCTCCAAGCTTCTCTTGGAACCTCTAAATACATTAAATCCATAAAACTAAATGAAAGCAGCTGCAGTTTTATAGAAATAAAAGGCTCTCATATTAAAAAGCTGAGAGCTTATGAAATGAAAGAAAAAATAATAATAAAATTAAAGGTGGGGGGAGGAGGAGAAAAGAATAGAAGTTAAAAACATAGGTTCCTAGGAAAGGATGATGCAAAAATCTCTTAGTTAATAAGTGAGAAACCTTCAGAGACAAAATAACACACATTCAGTGCTCAGTAAAAAAGATATTTTTTTTCTCAAAATATTGTTGGTTTTAAAGAGAGGTTTTAATGTAAAAATGTCATCTTGTAATAAAACTTTTTAGAGCATTGTGCCCTCTGAAATTTTGGGGGAGGCTCAGGGGGATTATCCCTTTTCTCATTTTGCTTTAGTTTTCTGAAATGAAGTATTTTGACTTTCCACTTTCTTTCCCCTTTTTAAGTTACAAAAAAGATAAATCTTTTTCTTCCCCTTTTACTTAAATGCATCAATGCATAGAAATAGACAAGTATTTTTTTTGTGGGAAATTTTGCTGTTTCTTTTTTTTGTGGGATATGGAAACAAGGTTTCTGTCCATTCCTCGTGTCTTATGCATCCTTGAGATTCTGAGAAGAGAATGAAACTGGAGGTGGGGGAATAGTGCATACAGAAATAACTTTCATTTGTATGCAAATTTGCTTTCATTAGGTTTTTCAGTTCTTCTTTCTTAGATGTATTACAGTAGTGTTTGGAGGCCTGCTGTACAAACACATGAATTCTGCATTGCTAACATCCTTTTGTGCAAGAGCAAAGTTAGGCTGTTGAGCCACATCTGCATGATTTAAGCAGAGCTGCCACTGACACATTCACCTGTTGTATGTTCATGGCCTCTTGTAGAGCTCTTGGAGGAGATTCACCTTGCCCAGCCTCCAATGTCTGCCAGTCAATTGTCCATGCCCAAGTGGGATGTCCTGGGCCCGTTTTATAGCCAGGAAAGGGAGAGACACCTTCAGAGATGTAGAAGGCCTATAGAAGATGTAGAAGACATAGCCATAGAAGCCTAATTCAAACTTGAAGTCTCCTTGTCTTCAGAAGTCCCCATGCAGACCACTGACTGCCACTGTCTGCTTCCTAAAGATGCTAAAACCACTCTCACCAGCTGGACACTTTACTGCTGAAAGACTGCACTGTGGTGATGTTTTTTTGCTAACTATTCAGGAATATGTACATGTGAATCAGATGAATTAAAACAGTCTTGATGTGTGGTGCTTTAGATATATGGAATTTTCTCCTGTTTGTGTTGACGTTTTTAATTTTTAAGACATGAGCAGAAAGAAGAGGGAAGTTTGCTGAACATTTTATTCTTAGGAATAATTATTTTTGCAAAGCATTTGAATGGAAAAAAAATAATTATTTGATTCTGACAGAGGTGAAGGCAAAAGATTTTTTTTCATATTTCTGCTCCAAAGGGTTTTAGTATTTAGTATTTTCTCTGAAACCTACTACTGAAATAAACAGTCCAAGTGACTTCTTGCTTTTTTACCTGAATTCATTTTTTCCAGGTCTTTACTGGTTCTTTGGTTGGGTTTGTGTGTTTTTTTCCTAGTTTCAAATGTTTTCTAATGCTATTCCAATAAAACGCAGAATTTATTCAGAAGAGATGTGAGATATCAGTGAATACATATTAAATCAGTTGCCCTTAAACAGAGAATATGGACTTACTGTTAGAACAGACCTAAGTTCTTTTACTGTCTGTGTGACTGATTTGATACAGGATGATGTGGGAAATGGGTCACATCCTTCTCCCATCAGTCTTCTTACTTGAATAATAACAATAAAAGCTCAGATGTTACCACTGGTGATTTCATGTACCAGACTTATTGACATTAATGATGCCTTATATATGTTAGAAAATAATGATGATAATGCTTTGAGATCTCAGGCTGGATGCTAGATATCAGCAAAACAAAGTACTTCAAGTGTCAGCATCTTTTAAATTCCTGTACCATCTCACTCTTGCTTTATTCTGATGTGTCAGGTTGTGGAGCAATACCATTTCCCAGCCCTTTTGGCTTGGCAAGAAGACACAAAGGCCAGGGAAAGTTGTGAGATTTATTCTAATTTTCCTTAGAACTTCTCTCTTGGTACATTGAAACTCCAAGAGGGCAAACGTTCCCATCCAGGAAGGCAAATCTTGTCAGATGTTACCATGACAACCTGAGTGTAATTAAGGCCTGCTTCAGCTGCTAACAGCTGTGTGCATTTTATCTGTCTTGAAGATTTTATATATACTTACATTGATAAATATATATCTATATACAAGCATACTGTGAGGATATCTACATCTATCTAGCCATACATAAACCCACACCTAAATTGCTGCCCCCATGAATGTCCATATTAATTGAGTTGGAAACGGCAATTTGCAAAGCCTGTGCTGTTCTGAATGATGCTGAAACACCGAAGCTTCTCTACTGCCTTTCCTTTCACAACCTCCTGTTCTAATGAAGTCTGGAAAAAAACATCCATAGCCAGAAAAGGAACCCCTGCTCCAGGGTTAGTTTCCAGCATCTTTTCAGGTTACTGTTAGAGACTGTAATTTTCCTTCCTATTAAGGAGGAAATAGGACCTGCTTCCTAGCATTAAATGTGTCTTGCAAATGCATCAAGTTCTGAAATAAGTCACTTAACCTTTAGGTAACTCTTTCTGTCTTCCTGCAGGCAGCCATTCTCATATACACGTTGCTCCTGGATTCAGGATAGTAAGTATGTACTGTTGTGGGTCTCAACATTGTGCTCCTTGAAGTGTCATCTCTTCAGGCTGGATGTGGTCCTTCTGCATCCCAGAGCAAAGTCAGCCTGCTAGCTAAAGAAAAAGGTTTCTCAGTGCCATGGACAGGAGCACTCATAAATTGCTGCAGATACTCAGCTCACTGGAGAGGGAACGGCTGACTGGATACTCAGGCCACTGAAATATAGGTGACTGTCTGAGGTTTATGTCCCTTTGTAGTCAATGGGACAGGACCCTTTTGAGAGCTCTTCAGGGCAGGTATGTTCACTGTTGGCTTTTAAGTGACTCTTTAGAGCTAACTGGCTTTCTCGACCTATGCAGAGAAAGTTTCATTGGGTGATGTGCGGACCTTTCATTGTGTCCATGTGGAATTATCCCTTAAAAAAAAATACTTTGGTTTAGTTGGTTGTGCTGAAAGTAAACATGTTTGCTGCAAGTTTGACTTTTAAAGAGTGTGGGGGTTTTTGAGATACTACACGCAACTTGTCTGAAGCTGTGAATATACTAGACTCCCACACAAGTTTTGCTACACATCATTTCTAGCAAAGGAGTTTAACTCTTTGTGGAGCCTGCAGTAATTCAGTGAATCATAATTTATATAGTTCTTATTTAATATCTGTATAAAGATGACACTAGTTTTGGGAGAACCAATGCTCAAGGGCTTAAGCCTCCCATTTGTGGAATAAGAAAGATGAGGAGGAAGAACTGGACTGCTCTTGAGAAATATGATTCACAAAGTAAATGCAGTATAATGAAGGGAACAATGTTATTCAAAAGACACTAAGTTGTGGACATCTTTTCTAAGAGCTAGACCTTTTTTTTAATGGCCTCTAGGTTTGCACCTGCCATAAACCACACAAATATGGATGTCCAGAGAGTGTTTGGCTGGCCTTTGGGTTTTTTTATTTGAAATTATAATAATCTGTGCTGGTGAATACAGCTGTGTTCTCCTGTTCTGTCCCTTTGTATGTATAAAATTATAGGTGCCAGGGGACCCTGTGAACTTTCTGTTTTGGGAAGGAATCTCATTGTGATCTGCATTTTTGGGAATGCAAAATTTCCCCCGAGTAAGTGAATGGGGTTATGTCTCTGAATGCTTTTTGCCTGAGGGACAGGGTAGACGGAGGCTGCAGGCAGAGAAACCGGCAGTATGTGATTATGTCCATAAGGTCCCATGTCTAATGCATGGTTCTCAGAGGTCAGATAACTCCCTGCAGCTCTGTTTCTGACTGCTTGGCTGCCAAAAGGCATAGCTTATTACTTCAGCCCTGCATTCTCTACTGGTCTTCTTAGTCATAGTGTTTCTGTTTCCACTGGAGGTGATCACGTCATGCAACCCCATTCTTTCTATAACAAAGTGTTTTGAGGTGGTCATATGACTACGTAGAATAAATTAAGGACTTGTTTGATTAAAAGCTGAGTAACAGTCAACTGAGAACTTGTTTTGTCTGTGTGTATACATGTGCATACACCCATGGGCAAATCTAACTTGGTACGTGCTCAGGCTTGTACATGATACTGCAGGTATCCTACACAGAGCACTGACAGGAGTCTAGCTGTAAGGTAAATTTGGGTTGTTCTGTCTCAAGTTAGCCTGGGTCCAGAGAAATTAAAATTACCTGAATGCCATGCTGTACCTTCCTCAAAATGGTCTAAAGGATTCCTCAGAGAAAAATATGTTCAGCACCTCTTGTTATTTATGTGAAGGAAAGGCTGTCCACAGAGAGGGGTAAAATTAAGGTTTTGAAAAAAAAAAAAAAAAAGAATTTCCTGGAGTAACTTAAAAAAAAAAATAAAAGAGAAAAAGAAAAAAGAGAAGAATGGTGGCAAGGTTGGGGTGACAGGGAGTCAGAAATCTTTGTGGAGTCTGGAGCTTGCTGTTAGAGGGATTTATGTTGTCTGTGTTTTAAGGAACTGTAAGGATTGAAATATATTCCCTCACCCCTCCCCCAAGAAAGGCAAACAAAAAATCCAAAAACCAAGCAAATACAGATTAAGAAAACTACATACATTTTTGTTGAAATAACTTTAAACTCAAAATGTCGAAGAATAATTTTCAGGTCCATCTTGTACATGAGAGTAGCCCCAATTCCTAATTTCAGGTTGGCATATGCCATATCAGACTGCAAAATCCGTCTATGAATGGAGGTAGAAGAAATAATAAAGTGGAAATTGGGATTATGTGACACCAAGATTAGCTTCCTACACAGCTGTGATGCCTCAAGTTGTTTACTTGGGACTGAGATATACCCAGTTATATCCAAGTTTATTTTGTCTTGATATATATATGATGCACTTAAATCCCTCACTGATGGTTTTATAGCTGGGTAGCTATTTCATGAACTGTAAAGTGAATACCCTCAGGGGGAAACATCAGCACCGCTACTTTTGTGTACAATTTTTGGTTTTGTGCCGCCCTTCTTTTACCTCACAAGGGTTAAAGCCATGAGGAAGGTGTTTGGCTGGCAGTTTGTGTGGGAAGCTGAAGGAAAGTGAGGATGGGTTGTGTGAGGGATAGGAAGGTCAAATATTTAGAGAACTAGGTCACATTTTTGAAGCTCAACTTCTGTTTAGCAGTAACAAAGAAAAAACTCAATCCTTCAGAAATGAGGATGTGCCCTGCATAAGGAGGAGTCAGTAAGAAAATGAGAAACTTGCTCATCACACAGTCAAAGGATCTACTTGGGACTGGGAGATTCAGCAGTTTAAATGTGCCTTTGGACTGTAAATAGACCCTGAACCCTATCTACCAGTCAGACAGACTCCAGTCCTTCTTAATATAAGATTTGCTTTAATTATGAAACCGTATTATCATTTATCATCGCACTCTAATCCCTAACCATACACCTTCTTAGCCTCTCTTATCCGGTAACTTTACTTAGCCTGTCTTAACTGATATAAATCTACATCTACATATCAAACATATTCATGAACCTCTGTCAAAAAAAAAAAAAAAAAAAGCAAACACCTCCACCCCCCTTGAGTGCAAGCTTAAGCTCATAGACCTGTGTCTGTGCTTTTAATGCCCAGCCTTGCTTCTGCTGCTGCAGCTATAGCTTGCCAAAGGTGCCTCTGTCCCACAATAAGGGACAGTCTCCCTGACAGTCTTGCATGCTAGTCCATAGATCTCTTTTTTCAGTGTGTAGGTGTTTGGTGTCACAGTGCTTTACGCATCTCCTCAGTTGCTGCTGAAGCTGCCTGAGGTCTGCTATGATGGATCAGGGTTTTGATGTTGGTTTGCCTGTCTGTACACTTCACTAATTAGAATAACAAAACTGGTAGCAAATCTTCAGGCATCAGCCATGCATTGCATCAATTAAAAACATCAAAAACAAAGTCTCTCCTGGTTCCTCTCCTTTCCACTTGATCTCTTACTCCATGGGATGGTGTAACTGTTTCCCTAAGTCCTTCTCCTAATTACTGCGTTCCTTCTTTTCTCTGTGAGCTTTCTTGCAGCCTCAATTCTCTCCTGACATTTTATTTGCTTGCCCTTTCTTTCAGTGCTAGGGGACACCGCTACTCTAATAGGGGAAAACAAGCATTTGCTGAGTTTACGTACTCTGACAGAAATGTGGGAGTATGATTTTTAACTAAATTTGTGTTCTTGTTTAATTTGATGCTGACTTTTATAATTTCCTTTAAGGAACTGATTTTTTTTGCAGCATTTCTTCCAAAGGATGGATAAGTATTGTTATCTCATTTGCATAAAGGGTAATTGAGACAAATTATTTTGAGTTAGATGAGCTCATATGTTCTGTTGGATAAACCCTACGCCACTGAGCAAGTAGGTTTATATCTTAGGTCATTGACGAAACATGATTGCATGGAATTTGGATAAAAAACCCTGAATACAAATTTTGAGAGCTTGGATTCAGTGTGCATTAAAACTCACTGCTCATGTTTAACGTATGCAGAAATATGAAATACTTGTAGGAAGACAGAGACACTGCCCTAAATTTCTTCTTAGGCAGTTCAGTATGCGCAAAACAGAAAACAGAGGGAGACGTCTCACTCTAAAGATAATTCTATGTGCAAGGTCTGAAAAATGAGATCATGATATAAAGAGGCTACTCCTATACTGATGTAATTTCCTTATGCCCTTCTAATACAATTGTTTATTTTGCTTAGATTAATGCAAAAAATAAAGAGTGTACTGTATATTTGAGATGATCCATAAAACATACCATGTCTCTTTTGGTCTTGTCACCTCATTTTGCCCAGTTTGAATTATAGTATGATGTGTGGTGGGAAAAAAAACAACAAACTTTCAGTGGGATTCAACACTTAGTATGCAGCCATGAATATAGTCCCCCCAACACCCCTATATGTGATGACCCAAAATTCAGATTGTCAATGTTTTGCCTTTTTTCCTCTTTATTTAATACCTCTTTTGTTTTTCATTTTGTGTATGAGTTTATTCTTTTGCCAATACAAACTAGGATGGAAAATCTCATGATAGAGGCCACTGCCTCCCCACCATCATCTCCTTTTTGCTAACTCAGGCAGTTCAGAGAAGCATCTCAAATACTGGGATGTTTCTGAACCTGAACTCTCAGCCTTGTGTACCTCCCTTTTCAGTCTCCTTGCTCCGCTTTCACAATGTTTGTTTGTTTGGCATCACCTGAAAAACCTACCTTCAGTGGGATTTCTTTCTAAATCTTCCTGTCCAATGATACTGATGCACCTGTTTTCCTTTCCTCCTTCCTCTCCCTGCCTTTATTAGTGAATACTCAAAGCGGCTGTTGGGGGAGTGACTTGTACCAGGGCAAACTGCATTTAATTCAAGTCACTCCTTATACCTACAGAGCTGCCTTCCCGCTGTTCAGCATATGTTATGCATCCCCTCTCCGTGCCTGGTCCGTCCGCTTTTGCAATTTAATTCAAGTTGTTCAGCGTCATGCTTAGAGTCTCCAGTTTAGTCTCAAGTGTCAGCCAAGATGGCTGCTGTCATATTCACTTAGACATCCCATGTAGATAAGCCCTTTGTATGACAGGAAAAGGGATTTGGTGGGTCAAAATCAACACAGGCCAGGAGACACAGCATTTCCTATGTCTAACTGAGCTATCCTGACACTTCTGACCGGGCTTCACCTGCTGCAAAGGACTGATCACAACGTGCACTTTCGTGATGAGTATCTCTCTCTTTTTCATGAATTATTTCCCTCAAAGAAGTTGTGAGCGTTTGGCGTATTGCCACATGGTACTTGCAGTCATCCCAAAGTAGAGCTTTGTCCTGAAAATTTTGGAGAATGCATTATTCAAAATACCTGGAGGCAAAGTAAAATCCCCCCCAAATTGCAAGCCCAACAAACAAAGCTGCAGGAACCAGAAAAGGCGAAATGTGAGCAGTGTTAGTGCGGCTGACAGTGTGTGGCAGGTTGCCTGTCCTTGCACTCCTTTGGTTAAATCAACCCAAACTTAATGTCTAGAAGGAAGAGAAAAGAGGCGGGGTGGGGATGGAGGGGAAGATAAAAGATGAAGGTGGATGGGGAACAGGGGGAAAGGAAGAAAAAGAAAAATCAATCAAAGCTGAGTGAGATTTTGTTTGCCAAGTTTCCAGCTGCTGCTCAGAGTGAATTTTTATGGCCAAGTTATAAACCTTTGAAAATAGGAGTTTCTAATGGAAATGCTGACAGTCCCTTTATATGGTGACATTAACACTGGCCGCTCTGCGATTGTCCTTGCTTGCTTTTATTTATTTATTTTCCTCTCTTTGTCCTTAAGGTCCGATCACGCTTACTGTGATCCTGGTGAGGAAGCAAAGGGAAAGCTCTTTCTCAGCTGAAATGAAAAACTCTTTCTGAACTGTTTATTGAGAGACTTGAATATATTCCTACAGGCTTTGGATTACCTGAGGAATTTTAAATTGCTCTGTGTCTGAATGGTCTTAAAGTGAGTCTTAAACTGTATTACTGAAGGAAGCTGTCACCTCTAAGTTGCTGGAATCAGAGTGGTCAGGAGTATGACCTTGTCCAAGCTCTTCCTTTGCATGTGTAGGTTGTGACATGGAGAATCCAGTGACCTGCAGAAACCACAGTGAGCTTTGTGTGGAGCAAGTAAAGGGGTTAACAGCATTGGGGGCACTTGGGGACTGTAAAAGATGTGAAACTCTAACACAGGAAAGGGAGGAGGGGATGTGCAAGGAGCAAAATGAGAGTCAGTCTTGGCCCTCTCATTACTTCCTTCTGCCCCTTTGACTTGCTGGACAAAAAGAAGGATTTCTACATCACCTGAGATTTAGTTTGGCTTTATCATTCTTAGAAAAGTTCAGAACAAAAAAAGTCTATAATTAGAGAGGAGAAAAAGCATCTCTATTCTTGCCTTTTAAAATCCTAATATTCACTTTTTCCGGGCCTTGCTGATTGGAAATTTACATTGGCAAGCCCTACACAACAGTGTGTTAGAGGCTATGAGGAATTGGGATATCACATTTGGGAGGAGAGATTTCTTGAAAATTTATGCAGGTCTTATGCAGCTTCCTTGCATCCAGATGTACTTCCCTGCTGTGGTGGATGGGATGTATGACGGTCCCAGAGTGAGAGAGACAAAAGTGTCTGGTGGAAGGAAGGATGAGCGTATGTAGCATCTCAAAGCATTCTCACTGAGAAAGGTTATGACACCTTCTCCCAAGGGATGATGGATACTTCTCTCCAGAGGAAAGGAAGGCTGTGTGTTTGCCTGGTGGGAATGACCCTTCAAAATCTGCGTGTCTGAACTTCAGAGTCTGTGCCCTGACTGTGGCTCTGTGCACCTGCGGAGCATTTGGCCATCACTGGATTTAATAGATCTGAGTCATGCCTCCCTGCACTCTCCAGAAGGTGGAAGTCACATACATGCCGCATGCTTCAGTGCTCCTCAAACACATGTTTAGCATCTTAACTTTATTTCTTGGTTTCCATTTTGATGGTACACAAAGGATTTGATGTTTTCATTGTTATACACAGTAGCTTAATTTTTCTCCTTGTAGCCTCTGGGCTGTTGCACCACTGTTACGAGATCCCTCCAAGGAACAGCAGGGCAGAAATGTTCTTTGTTATGTGCTTGAATTTACTTTTTTTTTTTTTTCTTCCCTCTCTGTCTCCATTCCCTCCCCCATTTTCTTTTGCCTCTCTGCTTTTAATTAGCCTTGCTTTTCCAATTAGCATCCTGGTCTGCTGCAGTGAGGCCAAAGGAGGGAACCAGAAAGGCACGGCAAGAGTCCCCTTTTCTGAGAAAGACTCGTGGCTGAGGCTTGGAGACTGATTTTTCCCAAGGTGGAGCTGCATTGACTGATTCTTAATAAAAGGAGAATTTGGGGCCCAGCGGCACTGTGGGTTTGTAACGGGCATTGTTCCTTGAAAATATTAAGCTTGGTAGGAAGTACGTTCCCCCTTGGCCTCTTCTAGTCTCAGGTAGTGATATGGAAACTATCATCACATTTGGACCCCTTGCAACCTATCCCTAGGTGGTAATGCTATATGAATAGCACTGAGCAAGCAAAAAAAGAAAGGGGGAAAAAAAAAAAAACCAGAAAAGATTAAAAGCCAAGCCTTTTGGCTTGTCCCTCAGCACAAACATCTTGGTTTTTTCAATAAATTAAAAAAGTTTTAATTTGGGGCTGAAAAAATTCCTTAATTCAGACTTAAATATTTTCTATATTTTTTTAAAGACATTTGCTAAAACCAGCAGACTGCTGTTTAGTGCATCACATAACATGATACCTTAATCCTCTCTAGCCTGTTACTGGCTTTGGGTGAAGGGAGTCTGGCTTCACCTCCCTGGTGGCCCCTCTCTTGCACATGCCCAAGAAATGGTGAGGCACGGGCGTTGTCGCAGCATAATCTGCTGGTACCCTTGTCCAGCAGGCTACCAAAACCATTGGCTCTGCTGGTCCCCAACTTGCCTGCTGTAACGACCCACAGAAGATCACAGCCAGGAAAAAGAGGCAAGAAGCCTGGAGTGAAGAGAAAGAAAATACAGTGATTTCTAGCAAGTGATCATCAGTCCAGTTTTCCTTCAGTCCAGTTTTCCTTTCTCTGTCCAGCCTAACCTCCCTGGCTGCAAAAGAACAGCTTTCCCAGTGAGAGGAAGAACTGGGGGCAGATCTCCGCTCACAAAGTCTTTGATCCTAGTGCAAGTTAGCAGGAATCATAGCTATGGGTGGTTGCTTTTCAGAAAACAATTGTGGGCAGAAATTGTATACCTGTGCGTTTGTATTCAGAGTGGGTACGTTTGCCTGTGCATACTACTTCCAGATCAATACCATCTTGAAAGACTATCCCTTTCTAGAGAATATTTTTGGTCAGATACAACCAATATTGTACCCATTGGTACCACCATAGTGGTGAAAAATCGCTTTAATCAGGATAGAAAAATCTACCTAAATAAGAATAAATTAACATTGCAAAGAATATTTTTCCATTGGTGTTTCCGGTCAGTCTAAACTATCAGGGATTTAATTTTTTCTCTCTGTCCCTCTCCCTGACTCTTCTCATTTTGCTAGCTGTGATCATGCATCCTTAATTCCATTCAGATTCCTTTCCTCTGAGAAGATGAGACATTAAATAGCTTTACTGGAAATACAAAAAAATGTAGCCAATAGGTAAAGTACCTGGAGATTTAACACTTTACTGAAGAAATTAATAATTACAACAATATGAATCTCATTGCTTTGCCCAGCCCACCAAGAAATTAACAAGTCTTTTCCCCTCTAGAGATAAAAAACGTATTTTGATCTGTCAGGAATATACTTTTGTTGCCCTTGCAGTATCATTTTCAATGCAGGGAGGGAAAAAAAGACCCTACTTAATGTAATGGATTTTGAATCTAAATCTTTGATCACATCATTCTCTGCTGGGATTTTTTTTTTTTTTTCTTCATGTTACTTCTAACAGTTTATTTTTCCTTCTTCCCACTAGGATGATGTAGCTTTAGTCACACTTCCAGAACAGCACTGTGTTACATCGTGGATTCAGCCCTGGAAGGGTTATTATTAATAGCAATGTTTCTCAGTAAACTTGCTTCCCAAGGTTGCTCTAGCCAAGATTGTTTAGAAAACTCCACTGGGATACTTGTAAGGGACACCTTGGGTCTAATGTACTAGCGTTTAATGGACAAATCTATTTAGGTCCCTGTGTTAATATAAAACTGTTTTGTTAGTTGTGAAGCAGGTACAAAGCACTACTAATAACAGCTGTGAAACAGAGCTAGTTTGGGCATCACTGGGCACCTGAATACTGGAAATTCTGGGCACTCTTAAAGGTTCTGTATCCGTGATGTGTAAAATTGGATTGATATACCTTTCATTATGAGAACAGAAATGCCAGTTTCCGATGATTTTTTTTTTTTTCAGGTCTTTGAAAGCAAAAATTACACTTTGCTTGAGAGGAGAGCACAATTTGATGGCTAGGGAGAAGTGTATTCCAAGCTTTTCCATGGCTTGTTTGAGAAAGCTGATTCCAGGCTGGTCTTGTAATTCAAAAAGATTTGGAGCTTGTGCTAATGTGATAATAGCAATATTGGTGCTATTAATTTTGTGTTTCACTCTGCCTTGTCCTGCCATGTCTTGGTTATAGGACTGTACAGACTCAGCTCCTACTCTTTGGGGAGAAGGAAGTGTCAGTGAGATGCTCTCCCCAGCTCCTGGTGGTACTCATTTTCCCTGGCAAAGTACTGCAGCGAGCAGAGCTGCAACAGAAGGGGGGAATTAATGGAGATTTCTGAGTTGAGAGAGGCATTTTGTACCTTCAGTGCTGCAGCTCCCAATGTGGGATGAAATCATCTCAAAGTGCAGCCAGGTCCCCAGCTTGCCTTGGTGTGACAGAGAGAAAGGAGGTTACAGACAACAAGGAGGAAGAGGAAAGAGACCCTAACCCATGGCCCAGCCTCTTCATACCCATCCCCAACTCCTCACTTTGTTTCTATCTATCCTACTCCTTTTAAAATCACCTTTCCCAGAAACAGGTCACAAAGGTGCTCTTTGTGTCTGTATTTTTCTTCTGACATTAAATGGTGTAGCAGTTTCGGGTTTCCTATTTGCAAGACTAAAATTTCAAATGCTGTAGTTGGTTCTGGCTCAGGATCTGTCCCAAATGTTGGTTTATGTTCATATGGGAGAGGAAGTAATAACTCTATTTGGAGAGAAAATGGGGGATGGGGGTGGGGAAAGTTTAAGGCCTTTTTCTGGAAAAGAAATGTTTTAAGAGGGTAGAAAGTTTTGGAAAGTTTAGTGTTTTTCTCTGGGACAACTGTTTGAGGGAATGTTTTCGGGTTACAGGGAGTTAAGATGTTGATGATATTTAAGTCTTGGATAGCAACAGAGCAAGAAACAACAAAAGGAGCAAAACTTCAGTTGACCAGTGCATCTTCTGTTTCCGCACTGGTGTGCTTTTGAATGATGCATTGTTTTGGTTTCCTTTCTGGGGTCTGTGGTGAATAATGCCCATTGGTTGCATGCTGCCCTGGTAACCTGTGCGCATCAGCGTAGCTCACTCTTGCCACGACCCTGTGAATATCACTTTCAGCAGCATGGATCCATCCTGTTGCTTTTGCCTCTGCAGTGCCGTGTAGGCTCTCCTGTAACTGACAGGTGCATTTCTCCAGGGACCTATTTGTCAACCTGGAATTCCCTTTCCTCTGCTTTAGCAAAATCTGTCGAGCGATTAGCATGGGGACTGCTGATTCACCAAGTGGGAAAGAAGAGGGGATTGTCTATTTGCTAATGTCAGACATCAGTTCAAGGTAATTGCTGACCCTTGGTCAGGTCTCAGGAAATGAAGCTAAGTGATACCTCATTCAGTTTGCTTTGACAGAAGAAGCAAAAAATAATTATAATCTAAATAGAGGTTTAAAAAAATAATAATATGGAAAATCCTCCCACCTAGGGACAATTGGTAGCAAGGAATCTCCAGTGTATTATCCCTTTGAAAATATCTTCATCCATCTTTGTGACTTTTCGCTTAAAACACTAGTCTAATCCTAACCTAATCCCTTTCAATTTTCAAGGAGAATTGGAAGAGGATATATATATAAAAAAAAAAAATCCTCACTACAAAAACAACAGAAAGCCTTAATGCGAACAGATGGGTAAAAAGCATGTATAAATTACACTGCCAAAAGACCCTACTGATTGCAAGTTGGTATTTCCCTGACAAAATAATACAAAAGGTGTTTCATTTGTGGGAGAAATTATTTGTTGGCTGCATGAAAAATCCATACTGTAGACAGGATCCACCAAACCTTTCCTCTGTTACATTTGATATCACATATTGATAATGAACAAAAGTGTTGTGGCCTTTTAACAGTATCTAGTACTAAGTGTTTACTGAGATGATTATTTCATGATGTCCGCTCTTTAATTAAACTAGATGAGACTAGATATATTCTAAAGTCTGAGCCAGGAGGTGACTGAAATACCTCCTTAAAACCCTCTGAATTTTGTGGATGCATTAAATTGTTTCCTAGTGTAAGGTATTAATAATGCTTGGTGCAAATACCTGGTGGGCAATTGCCAGCCTGATCCAAACCTCACTGATGTTAACAGGAATCTTTCTATTATCTTCAGTGCATTTGGATCCAGGCCCCACTTTTATTCCTCCCCAAGATGTTTCTGGAAAATCTTAACATCTCAATTCTTGATTTGATGACAGTGTCCCAGGAAAAATCTATTTGGGCTCAATAGATTTTAAAGTTTTTGAAGTGTTGCTGGTCTTGTGAGTTATATTTTACCTTCCACTCTTATCGCCCTGGATACCTGGCACCTACAGTTACAGCAGAGGCTTCAGACAACTGTGAATGACTGATGAAAGCAAGTAGCCTGGGATTTCCTTCCCAGCCTGAAACACAAAGGAGCTAGCGAATAAGATTTCAGACTGAGTTTCCAACTGAAGACAGTGTTCCTCTCTTAGAGGATGTTACTCCCATCTCATTTTTCATGTCTCTGGTCATCCGTGTATACTCCCTCCCTGTCGCCTCTCTATGCTACCCATGAATGTGCAGCTCCTAATGGAACTTCAGAGGGGAATCTCCCACTCTAGCAGGTGGTAACAGAAAAGGTCATGGGCAGAAATACAGTGGCAGAATTTGTATATCTTTTCTGCATTTCTTTTCTGGTGATAGAAACAGATGATCTTTTAATAGTTCTAGTGCTGGGAATGCTGTTCCCTTGCCTTCCGATGAGGAGTTTAGAAACCGACAGGTAATTAGCAGGAGCAGCTGTTCATATGAATAGGCCTATGTCCAGGTTTCCCCTCTTCAACTGTTATGCTTTGTGGAAACACAGAAAAATGATATATTGGTGCAAGGGCAACTTAATTTCATGTTCTTTCTTCTTTCCAACATCATTTATATAGTTCCAGTTTCAATTATGCTGTTGTGGTGGCTCCACCATTTAAAGCCAAAACCAGGAAAAATGAAACCTTTGACAGTTGCATCAATGGATGCTGATGGGTGCAGAATTTCTCTTTTTTTTTTTTTTTTAATTTTACTGCATGGCATCTAAGTGCTTTTTGATATATTATTTGAAATTGATAATTATAAAATTTCAGTTTACCAGAGTGTTTCAGTCCAGAAAGTACGACTGTTGCATAAAACAATCTGTTGCATAGACAGCTCCAAAAAGAAGATGAAAGCAAATCTTTAAGAGGATTTTTTTGGGGATTTTCTACTTTGGTGTCTTCTGTGTCAACATTTTGTAAGGCGGGTGGGAAAGGAGAGGAATACACTAGAGGCTTCAGTGTAAATTAAGACGTGCTTTCCAAATCATTAAGGGGAATTGTTAATATTCACAGACACTTCCAAGGGTCAATTCAGCCTACCTAGGATCTGAATTGCCATCTGGCTATGCCAATCTCCATTCATTCATTATATAGTGAACTTAGGGACTAGGCTCCTAATACTAAGGTGCTGTTTCCAATTCTACATTAATATTCTATTCAGATGTAGAAGATTGTACTTCCATTAGAATAATCTAATTTGGAGGGTGTTTTTTTTTTTTTTTCTATCGTGTATTGTTGCTTTGTCAAAATGAGTTCTGCTGGTGATGTAGTAATTCAGATTGTAAAGTTATGCGTTAATAATTGCTGCAGGCCCCAATGAAAGTCAGGACCCTACAGGATTTAGTAACTCACAAATGTGCAGATATGTGCTTCACCTTTGGGATCTTCCCAGTCTAGGGAAGAAACAGAGAGACAAAGATGTGGGGAAGGAGAAGGCTTGCTTACAAGTCACCAGCAGTACAGCTGTGAGGAGAACCGGTGATTCAGTCTCCTGTCTTTGACTGCTGGTCTCTGATTCACTATAGCTGAGGTGTCAAGTTAGGAGCTAATCTCCTTCAGTTCACTCTGCAGTCAATGAAATCTCTTGAAGCGTTTCTGAAGGACAGGTTACTTAAGAGCCTGAAGTTAATGAGATAAATTGAACAGTTGGTGGCCCTTTAAGTTGCTGTCAGTTTTGCCCACTGAAATCTACAACATGTATTTGATGTGCCCACATAACAAACTGTAAGCAACAGTGATGATGACTTTAGTCTCTCCCATACCAGTTAGCCAATACAATAAAACCCTGTTAATAGCATGGTTTGTATTTTGAGTTAGATATGCTATTTCTCTAGGTAGGTGAAGTGCTCCATGCAGAATCCCGTCAATAACTCTGGAAACCCTACTCAATGTTGCTAATTGGATCCTGTGCATTTTCTAAATTGAGGGAGAAATGCTGGAGCTGAGGAAGAGGCTGGCACACCTCTTTTCCCTATTCACCCTACAGCACTTCTGCAGCTGCACACTGTTGTTTTTCCAAGTAATTTCCAGGAGCCCGGACAAATGAGATTACTTGAGCACTACAGTGGCCTCTCTGAAGAGACAGTGTGATTAAATGTGTTGATTAGAAATTTGCTGCTCACCTCTGATAGCAGTTGCATGGGCCGAAAAAAAGAAAAGTAAAAAAAGATAAATTTTAAGAAGAACTGTAAATACATTTATGTCAAGAAACTACATTTCTTACAAGAATGTAGTGTAACTAACAAGTAAAGCAATGAGTTAATAAGTTGTCTAGAGAAGTCATTTAACCTATAAAAAGTGTATGAATTTAGATGTTCTGTGTCTATCCTGTGTATGGATGTTGTGGTAGCCACTGCCTACTGCATTGCTGGCTAAAGAGGCTTAGGTACTTCAGCCATCCTAACCTTGCGTAAGTTTTTGACCTTCATCTGTTCTGCCACACCTAGCAATATGGTCATTCTGGCAAAGTGTAAAGTAGCTTAGTTTCCCCTTAAAAGAAATGTCTTTTTTCACATTAAAGTTGCCTATTTAGTGTTTGATACTGTCTAGTGCAGGAACATGTCTTGGGTGTGACAGAGAACTGAAATGAAGAACTAGAGGTCACTGCAGCATCTACAGAACACAAGAATTAGATGCCCAGCACAGAAGGGCTACTCTTTTTGCAACATAAAGAGATAGTGGAGTAAGAGGAGTGGTTGGTGTGTTTAAAGCTTGTATCTTTGCTCTTATGACGCACAATACTTTGTGAGTTTTCCAGAATTTGCAAAATCTGGAAACAGATACATATTTTCACAGGCCTCTTTGGTAACAGTTGAAACTATTTGTATTGCTTAGGTGTTGTGATCTGTTGTGCTTGTGGCTCTGTAAACAGTCAGTAAGAGAAAATATCTTCTCTGAAGATTCTTTTTTTTTTTTTTTTAAATATAGACAAAATCTAGAGCAGCATGGGAAGGGAAATATTTTATACATGATCCGCAATTCTGTCAATGTCTCATTGTTTTTCCTTCCTGTTTATATTTTCCTGGTTTTGTAACCTGGACTCAAATTGTAAACTGTTCAGGGACTGAGTGTATTTGCATAGAGGTGTTCCAGAATGACCCAGAGGACTGGAAAAGCTAACATATAAAAAAGAATAAATTTCTTCATGTTATGTACAGAAAATTTGAGATAAATACAAGTTTTTTCAACCTAATTTTCCCATGTACCTTGATTTAAGGGCAGAATGGAACATTTTTGTTAAGCCTTAAGCTCAACAAGTGTGTGTGGGTTTAACTAATTTGGGTCAAATTTAATGGCTATTTTGGATAATAACAAGATGTTAAATGTGATAAAAGGCTGCACTTTGAAGGCAACAAAATGATTGCTCTCTCCCTTTTTAAAAAGTTAAGTTTATAATTTTACTTTCAAAAACATTCTTTTTCATTTTTTTAAAAAGGGTTAGAATTACAAGATAACCTGAAAATGAGTCAATACTTTAGATTTCTGGCTGAATCAAAATGAGTAAATTTGTCCATCTAATACAATCTTTTTGCTTTTTAATTTTTATTTTTTTTAACAGCTGCTGCTCTTCCCACACTACCTTGGAGACCTCAGCCTAGTACTAGGGTGTCCATCTTGCAGAAAATCATACTTTTTTGGCACTAGATGGCCTCTGTCTCAACAGAAACCTTGCTGTCCAACTACCTGTGAAAAAAAGAATCTGCTTGGGATCAGCAGCTCAGACCAGGAGCTTTTGAACTAGACCAAACTAAGTCTAGTCCCTTGGGTCACTGAATACATTGAGCAGACAGGAGATGTTATAAAAAGTGACAAAACACAACTTTTGAGGCAGCTGTCATTGCGCAAGAAAATAGTGGTTTACTTGAAGTGTTTTACCAGGAGAAGACAGATAATTTTTGTTTCTCCACATGCTGCATTCAAAGCAGTGCTTTTTGCTTCCAATTTAGTGTGAAACACCTATAGGTTCAGTCCTTCCCCCTTGTCCCCACTGAAACGGGGAATTTAGCTGCCCTCCACAAGTTAAACCCCATTTGGCATGGCAGGTCTGTACACACCACTTTGAACTTGCTATGTATGGCCAGAGGCTCTTCTGTCTTAAAAGGGGATGGATTTCCATTTTAGGCATACAGAATCTTTTTCATCCTAGACAGGGCTCAGGCTTCCTTGCTTTAGTAATGCCTTGACTTTTCCTGTTGCTGTGTGTCTGCACTCCAGATGCTATCACATTCACATTCAAGAGCAGGGATAGCCACAGTTACCTATAATACTGACAGTGGTTGCAACCAAGGCTCAGGAGCTTCAAAGGTGTTTAGAAAGTATGCCAGACCCCGAAGATTATTGTGTACCGTAATGACAGAAGTGGACAAATACACAAGGGAGGGTAAGGAACACAGAGAGATGTCAGTGTCAGGATTCAGGAGCTGGCAAAATATGCAGTTTAACAAGTCAACAAGTAAAACCAAATTTTTTTGTTTGATTATGTCATCCATTTTTACTGTGCATGGTTTTAATCTATTTGCTTTCAAGTGAATAAAACGAGAGCCAATATTATTAATAATAAGTAGGTCAAGAAGCTACATCTTTGAAGTCACCAAAAGACTTTTTGTTTCTTTCTTACGCCTGAATTTCTAAATACACAAGTTTTAAACTTTTGTAGCTATATTTTCCATTTTTGAATTTTTGAACCTTTTGAACTGAGTGGCCAAGTTACTCTCTTTTTTTTTTTTTTTTTTGTCTAGAATAAGCCCTCTCAAAGGTATTTAGTTGCTACAAATTTAATGAAAATAAGACTGTGGATAGAGGAGGGAAAGCCTAATCCCCACAGAGTGAAAAGCTTCATTTGAGATTAAACATTATTTTGACACCAGAGAATCCAAACTGGAAAGAAGACTGTGAAAATTAATGTTCATTAGTTCCACTATTTGTGTTCTACCTACTTTCAAAATTCCTAGCAATCTGCTCCTTCAGACAGGTAATATTATTTAAATAAGTAAATTTTAAAAAGAATGCCAAGGTGAGAGATGCGTAAAAGAACTGTACACTGATTATAGACTTAATCTCCTACCTTTCACCTGGATGTCCAGTTTGGCCTAGCAACATCACAAAGTGGTTTTAAACTAGGACTTTATGTGAGCATTTCTACCAGGGCAGGACATTTCACCTTTTCTCAAAACTTTCTCCGTGAGATGGAGAACAGGGACAAGCAATTTACTGGTAGAGAATACTACTATTAGAGCTTTATATGATATGCTTTCTTCCTTTTTACACAACGGAGGGCTCTGGCACTGACTTGAGAATGATTGCAAGAGTTTCCCACAGGACCTGGTTCTCCAGTGGAGTATGGCATCTGTAAGACTAACACCCGGTAATTCTACACAGAGACATAGGACAGAGACCCAGGAAACTATACAAAGCTGTGGATGAGGGAACTTGTGGAGACACAATGCACCTACCCATAAAGGAGACAAACCTGTACATATAACAGGAATACAGTTCAGTGAGGTCCCATGCACCCAATGCACCCATCTCAAGCAATCCACATCCAAACAAAAAAAAAAGCTTTTATGTAAGAGCTGCTTGGCCCTCTTGCATCTGAACCTTTTACAGACAGCAGATCTGCTGATCCTATCTGAGTACAAGGTATCTTCACTGCTGCTGCAGCAGAGCTGCCAGGATATAGCTGCCTTCAACAGAACCATCTATCCAGCCCTTACTGGTAAATTGAAGCATGGATCACATGTTTTTTCCTGCTAATGATGATATAAGGGAGTACGATCCATGGGTTGCCTCTGCAGCAGCTCCAGGCAAGCACAGCCTCTGCTATTCAAACAAGAGGGAGGAGGAAAGTTTCCAAAGCTCAGCTAGTCTTTGCCCATCACAAGTGATCTGTCTCCTCTGGTGGCTTTATATTTAATATCAGAGCCAGGCACTGCTGCTGCTGAGACTTGGTAAATCTGGAGTAGCTCAGCTCAGCTTTTGTTTAGTTATTTGGGACTCTCACTGGTCCAGCAAAAGGTGGGGAAAAAGCCTCACATAAGTCTGGGTAGCTCTTTCTTGCTCAGCTCGCTGTCTAAGCAATATAGTATTGGTCTGTCCAGACAGGGAAAAGACAGTGCAGCATTTTCTGACTGGGTGAGAGAGAGGGTACATTGTGAATTTGAGCCCTTTTTGTGCTCCTGTTGAAGTAGAAGGGAGTTTTGCCTTTAGTTTCATGGAGAGAAGAGCCCTGGTTGACAGGGCTGGTTGGCAGAAAATCAACCATTTAAACAAAAAGTGGTAAAATGTAAAGAGGGATTTCTTTTTATCAGTGTCCTTACAACTTGGAGGAAAATTATTAATCTGAATTATGTGACTGAAAGTCACCTTTTCAAAGAGTTCTTTAAATAGATTTGCATTTTCCTTCCAAAAGATCATTGCTGAAAGTTAAGAAATCTCCCATAAACATTAACATTTATTTACTAAGTTATAGATGTTAATGTGAACATTAAAATGAATATTTCAAGTACAGGAGCATTTGCTTAATGTATGTACAATTGATTCTTTTATTATTATTCTTGTCATACTGATCATTGCTTATTTCACATTGAAATGTGTTTCTGATTAGTAGTTCTAAACAGACACTTTTTCTGCAATTAGCATCATTGGACATCTCATTACAGGAAATCAAAGATTTTGATCTTAAATAGTTTTTGATAATTAATTTGATGCTTTATTGAGTCTTATTGGCAATGTGATAGATGCATGAGACAAATTCTACATTGCATGACACCAGGGAAACCTTGGACTAAATGACTTAGTACAAAGAATATTTACCATTCAGAACAAAACCAGCTATAGCTAGAATAAAAGTCTCTCTAACTAAAGGTTTTTCTGTAATGTGCAATTTAGGATTGACTTGCCATCTGATCTATAACAGTGGATTACACCACCTTCCTTACTGCTGCATTCACATATTGAACCTAGTCTGAAGTATTGATTCAGCTGCCTTCAGTCACTGGAAATATGACAGTTTATACCAGCTATCTTGTTAGTAATATCTCCATAAAGTGATACATTTAAAAAATACACACTTAAAAATAGTACTTTAATTTTTGCTTGCTGCTTAAAAAGACCATCATAGTTGTCATTAAATGAAAATAAAGTGCTCTAGCTCTGAGGAATAATTATAATTTCTTCCACTGCAGTTGACTGGGTCAGATGTAGAGTCCTTGTGCAGCTGATACTCACAAGCAGCATTGTGGACACTGTCATTTTATTTTTATTTTTAAATAATTTTACTCAAGGAGGCTTTCCATAATTGGACCTATGTGCCATCACTGTGCTAGTTCAGATCTGAGCTCTCACATGCAAAGGGCTGATCTGTTTAAAAGCTCTTGTGTGTCAAAGCAGAGGAGAGAATAGAACCATTAGAATTATTCATACAGCAACAATGAGATTTCAAGGCAAAAAAAAATCCTATCTTAATTTTTGCACTGTGAGTTGGAGGCCAGGCTGGCATCATGTCTTACTTCGAGCTTCGCTCCATCGTGTCCCACAGAAGATAACCTAGAGGATATTCCATCACTGAAGGGAAAATCTCCTGGGGGTGACACTATGCTAATACCAAATAAATAACAAAATCAAACCCAAACTTGTTAGTGGGTAGGTCACCCAGACAACCCTTTTAAGACGACTTCTTGATGCTAGGAGGGAAAGAATATGAATCAACAGGCAGGAGAGAGACCTTGCTGATGTTGAATGACTCATTCTGGGAGTGAATTGTCTTCATTAGCATAGTGTCACCCATTTATTTTCCTCTGTGGAAGGAAAGGGCTCCAGTTTCCTCTCTTCTTCACATGACCTTCTTCAAAGTTATTGTAGAAAATGCTTTGGAGATCTAGCACTGGCTCTGTTGCTTGGGTGCTTTTTTCTTTTTCTTTTTTTTTTTTTTGTTTGTTTGTTTCCATTCCTTCTTATTTTTTGTGTGACAATAAATGTTATTTGAAAGGAAAAGCTTTGTAGTCTATTTTCTCTATCCTGTTTAGCTTCCTGTATTAGGGCTACATTATGACATTCTAATCAGGTTCTCACATCACACCCATCACTGCTGAATCCAAGTGATTTTTATTTATTGTTTTTTCCCTTCTCTCTTGTGTCCTCCGTCATAAGAAGGACATAGGGGCTATCTGGGAAATGAAATGACTCACTCGGCAAGAAATCCATTTGTATTGTACAGGAAGGGCAAAACAGATTTGCTCAGTTCCTTTCAGAACGTGAGGGCAAGCCTTCTTGGTGATTTCCCCCATCTCCTCTTGTGTTTCTAGCCTGGGAAGCAAATAATCTCAGAAATTGACTTTTCTAACTCAGTTTGGGTGTTTTCTTTCACATCTATTTTTAGGAAGTTACTTCCTAGAGAGGGAGAAGAGGAAGAGGGAGAAAGGCCAGGGGGAGATGGTAGAAGAGCAGGATGTAGCCTTGGACAGAACCTGGTGAGGCTATCCAGTATATCTTTCTTCTGCCAAAGAGAGATCAGCTGCTCTTTTCTGACTAAAGAATCTGAAAGGGAGGTTTTGCTGAGTTTTGTGAAGGTAAATTTCTGGCCTGATTATTTTCTAATCCCAACACATGAGATTAAAATTGATAGTTCTGAAGCTGAGAAATACATATGTGAGGAATGAAGCTTTTAGCTGTATTGATCAAAGTACCAGTTTTATATGAGAATTAGTTGGTATTTAATCTATCTAGAAGCATATATCAAAATTACAACCTAAGGTTTGTAATACTTACAAAAAATTGGGAGGGGAGGCTTGGGGAGAAATAAATCAATGAGATAAACTGTAATTAGCTTTTTTTTTCTGATAGATTACAGTTCTTTTCCCGAATGAGAACTCAGTACAGTCACTATATATATTTAAATTGCATTAACTATCCTACAAGCTGTAAAATACCTGGAGCATGGGAGTTGTCTAATATAATAAAGTAAATAGTAAGTAACAATATATAACTAGAAGCTAGTGTTGAATTTTTATGGGTCATGTTGTTTATAGGTTTATAACGGTGGCACTTGTTTGGAGCATGCACTAAGGAATACCTAACTAACAGTTAAGGAAAATACTCTAACAGATATCCATGAGTCTTCTTCTTTCATAAACTCTATGTATTAAGCATGTACTAGTATAATAGCCTGTTCATGTAATTTCTGGTCAAAGTTTAAAAAAAAAAAGGTTTTGTCAAAAATATTTTCTTTGGTTTTCTTTTAAAAGCTTTCATTACAAAATTAGACTTGAGGGAACTGCCTCAATGAAATACAAAACAAAACAAAAACATCACAGAAACTTTAATTTTTAATTTTCATAAATATTTCTATGAATTTTCTGTATAACATGCAAGTTCTCTACAGCTGAACTTTGTTGTAAAAGAGCCTGCCTTTTACAGGCAACAGAAGTTTTAGTCAAAGAAATCATAAACACCCAACAGGAGAATGAGGTCTTGAAGAAAGTTTATGGCATTAATCAAGCTCACATCTTTAGGAATTTTTCATATACCTTCTCCACGACTAACATTCTCAGGGCTGTGCTGGAGACATTGCAGGTTAGTCGATAGACATAACCTACAGCTTACGCTACACCATGCTTGGTAGTTTTATAACTGGTGGTTGACGTACTGGGTTGTCCCTCCTCTTCATTGGTTTTTTTTTTTTTGGCTTCACATCCTGAAATCCTTGTTCCCCAGTCTCTGGCAGGATACTTGTATGTGACTTGGTGTCACACCTGGACTGATTTAAGGTGCATTTAGTAACACTTCTTTAAGTCCTGGTACAGTCATAAAACCTTCCAAGAAGATTGCAATTATACCATCACCTTCTAATGGATGTCTTATACTGCCCCTGAAGCAAAGAAAGCACACGTACTACTCTGAAACACACCTTAGCTTTGCTCTGCTTCTAGTCATCAAACATTAGTACCAAATGTTTGCAATTAGACTGCCTATTGTAGAAACTCAGGAGTTCTTTGAATATAGAGCAGCAAATTGCTCTGAGATGATGGTAGGCATTATCCTCCATAGCAGAGATCCTATTTTCAGTGACGTGCTAACTTAATTCTCTTTTACAGCTGTTATGTAGAAAAAGAAAAATGATGCTGTGTTTCAGTATAACTCTGGGAATTTAGCTTTGGTCTGCACCATAGTAAGGTTTTCTTTTCCCCCATTGCTGCTTCTTTTCTTCTAACAATGCATCTAACACAATTTTAGCTAATTTAGGGATCTGTCTACTTACATGTTTGTTATAAGTCTCAATCAAGCCATCAAGTCTGCTTCAAATATAGAGAAAGCCTGGAACAGTTTAGGATGCAATGAAAATAAGCAGCTTTGTGACCACAAAGAAGGAGGGAAGGGGTGAATGGCAGAAGAGTATAGTCAGAGGGAAGGTTATGTCTTTGTACTTTTCTTGTGGTCCAACAGACAGAATTTTAATTCTACAAAGACTTTTATCAACTCTGTTGAATTTCCTGGCTGCAGTAGACACCCTACATGACTTAAGAAATTATGTATCTTCTCCGTGTCTCAATTCCCTTTCCTTCTTATTTGCTTTCAAACACCACATTTGTGATAGCAAGATACTCATTATTACTGTCAAGATGATGGAAATAGGAGTTGAACAGAGGATCTGAGAGTGGTGATTTACTCCAGGACCATATGCCAGTCTCTGGCCTGTGAAGGAATGGAATTCAAGTCCTGTGAAGATTGGCAGCCTCCTTCTGAGCCTTTCTGCTTGTTGATTGGCAGGAGAAAGGGGCCATATTAATTTATGTGGTTCTGAAATTCTCTTCAGGATTGGCTAGTTTATGCATATATACTCACTACCACAAAAAAATTAATTTAAAATATACTGTGTTACTTTTATCACTTGAGTCTTGACCCAACACTGGCTGAAAGTATTGATTGAAACATTGTATGAAGACTGCTGGATCTGAAAAGTTACCTTGGTTGTGGAGGATAATCCAGTTCAGCACTGAATGTGGTCATCTCCCCACCAACTTCACCAGAATCTGAGCAAGATGCGTACCTTGAAGAATCAGTCTTCTTTAGTTTGTATTTTAGCCCTTGGCAATGCATTAATTAAATGAGGATAATGCTTACTTTCCCCTTGAGGGTTTTGTGAGACCTGATGTAGAGATATATTTTGAGCCCTTTTCAGGAAAGACACTACACAGAGTTAATGCCAAATGTTATAGACCTTTGAGAATCGAAAGGTCACCCACTGAAGACCAGGCTAAATTCCCATTGATTTTGATGGGAAGATAGGGAGGACCCCAGAAAAAACAATCCCAAGAGCATGGATTGATCCTTCTGGTCTAGTTGATGTTGGACTCATGTAAGCTTTGGTACTTTCTGGAATTAAATAATTCACTTCTTCCTTAGTATCATCATCATTAATTTAGCCTGTCTTGAAGAGAAGTGATAGGTCAGTTGAATGGGGGGGTGAGGAAACTGGATGAAACAGGCAAGGAGGAATTAATTAGATATGCTGGCAATGCACTGCTACTCTCTGTGGAAACCACAATGCTTGGGGCTATGGAACGATCAGGCAATGAAAAATAAAATAAAATAAAAGGCTTTAGATTTACGATTCCCGCTCTTATGTGTTCTTGCCATCGTTCATATGGATTAGGACTTAAGTTCAAACATTCCCTGTGGAAACTAGGGCTTGCTGAATTAGAACAAACAGCATTAGAAATACAGGTTAGGCAAAGCCAGAAATATTCAGGTTCAGCTTAAGTTTCAGCTAGAGATGGACTGAAGTACTATGTTTAGTTTTTGACTATGGTGCGGCAATATTTGTAGGATAAACAGAAACTGCATTATATACATCAGCCTGGTTTATTTTCTGTGCTGTACTAGGGGAGAATTTTAAACTACTCATAAGACTTTGAATTATTTTATAATCCCTCTTCTTTGGCTATTTTTTTTTCTAGTTTATTCCAGGGTCTTTCCTTTTTACTGTCTTTTTTTGGTGTTGATCATCTTCAGCTTGCTTCATGATCACCCAGTGGCTGATGTTAATGCTAAGAAATCCAGGTATACCAGGGTGACAAATTCCTTGTTGAACATCCATCTGACTTAGACAGTAAAAGATGTATCTTGTTAACCAACACTGAGGTAGGGCACAGAGTTCAAGAATCAGGGCATCACCATGAAAATTAAGGGGATATATAAATTCATATTAACATAAATTCATATAAACACAGAAAGTGACAGTAGAAATTGTTCAAGTTACTTTTATAAGATGAGGGAAAACAGAATCATTAAATATAAGGGTAGAGTTAAGGACTGACAAAAATAAGAATGGCAGAGAGATGGACTGTTAGCCACTGTAGCACAGAAGTCAGGAAATTTTGCTTCTATGGAGTTGGTTAACTTCTGTGTTAACCAGAAAGTGACAATTTCTTTGTCTCCACATCAGGCAAAGCATTCACCGGTGTCATTAAACAGGGAGCCTCTTTCTACAGCTTTGCTACTCTGGAAAGAGCTTTCTGATTTCTGCTTTGGGGAATGCATTAATGATGCCGATGGGGAACTCACTTGCAGGTTGTTTCTTGCAGCGTATCAGGATTTTACTCTATCAAAGGGTTTCTGTCTGTCTCATAGGGCCCAGCAGCATTGCTGCTTTAATTCCTGGGCCTGGTTTTCTTGTAGTTTTATACTATTCTAACCTATTGTTATTCCACTGACCTGCAGAGTCTTTTCTCTGGTTCATACTACCGCAGCAGGTTGTAGTTAATTCAGAGATCCAGAATTCACTCTTTCCCATTCTTCCTCTCTGGTTCAGTCATAATGGCCAGATTCTGATCGCGATTTCATCAACACCAGTCTGAAATAACTCTCTTCATGTAGACCTGTTGAGTAGATTTAGGAAGAAAACACTGTGGAGCCAGTCTGTGGAGGGGCTCAAACATCACTATCAAGTATGTTGATTGGGAAGGGTCCTGAATACATTTTCAGTGGTGCTCTGCTTTCAATTTCACCACTTCAGCTGCAAAACCTTTCCTCCAGGCCCAGGTTTTAAAGCTTCTACAAAAAGATGGAGAAAAGGGTGATTTGTGCCCATGTAGCACCAGGTTTTGACTGAGACCTTTGATAACCAGGGCAGCATTTTAAATCAATTGCTCTTTCATACAAGACTCCTAATTCCTTTTTTATCTGACACAACAAGGCCAAAGATTTCTTCTAGCAGATGATATTTTATGTGTGGAACTGTATCTGAAACACTTACTGGCTCAAATAGTGATTTAGAAGTTGTGATACCTGGCACCTAATCCTACCTACAATCAGATTATTGGAATTATGTGCCTTAGTTTCCCCAGTTATGAAATGGAAATAATTGCCATTGGCGTATGGAAAATACAATAGCGATTAAGCAAATTACATAAAACAAAACCCCTGAAATCCAAATGCTGTTTGTAAGAGATGATTCTGTGTACTTCTTCAAATTCTCAGAAGCTAATTCAAAGTAGTAGGTGTATTTTTCCATGTGTGTGTGTGTTAAGAAGGAAAGCAGTAAGAGCATTTATGAAAAAGATGAGCAGGCTTAAGGTGACTTTACCTGAAAGGCTATCGAAAGCATAAGGGGTGGCTTGAATTGAATGACAGATCTGTGAGTATGTTTATTTGTAGAAGTAAATGTAAAACATCTGTTGGACCCGTGTATTTAATCCTCTTGGGAGCGGCTTTGAAGCTATATCCCTCTGTGTCTACATATTTCCTTTTTCCAGTTGGTGACTAAAGATGAAAAGAAATCAAAATATGCTTAAAACAATCTCACATGCCGATCAGACTGTGGTGTTTCAGGTTTGTACAGATTGTAAGACTTATTTATGGTTTATGTTGTCACCAGTGATCTCCAATAAAAATCTTGGCCTTTTATCATACATTTAGTTCTTGTTATATCCTAGGTAATTAGGCAGCAGATCCAGGTATTGAACACACATTCCTTCACTAGCTATCTAAAAATTAAAGGTAATCATAAAGACATTACGGAACACATCGAGATTTCCTTTATTACAACATTAATGTGACATTATGCATTGCACCCCATTTGATTAGCATATGGTGCCTTAGAGCAAATCAGTTAACACTGATGCATCTATTAAAGTGTCCAAGCAATATTCTGCATCTCCTAAGTGATGCACAATAAATATTCTGCTGTGTGCCTGCCCTCACCCAGCCTCCTTTAGTCTGACACAGCTGTAAATCTCTTGTGATGAGCTGGGTGTGCTGCTGATGCAACACCGTGATTCCCTCCCAGGGGTTGGAGGTCTTTTGCCAGAAAGAGGGTACAGAAACCTGGGGGCACATTTAAAGCTTGTGTTCCCTCATTAAGCGCTGCCAGTTTTTAGAGCAAAGTTCTTTTAAACTGTGTTATGGAGTGATGAACACTTCAGCCCCCCCGGACACTACTGTTAAATTGCCTGCATCCTACTAACCATATAAGTGTAGTTCTCTCATGAAGTTAGTTAAGTAGCTCAGTGCCTTCCTCGGCTACTTTACAAGTGAACCAGTTCCTAACAATTTCCTCATATCCTTTGTCAGGGAAAGATGGCAGACTTAGAAGTGCACATTTTGTCCTGACCCTTCTTGCAGGCTATAAAAAGCTGGAATATATATATTCATTTTATGGTTTGGTAAACTTGAGTTTTGCTTTGTGGCTCAGTGGTCAGGTTTCCATCTGAGATATGGACTCACTTTTTCTCCTGCTCTTGGAGTGGAATTATTATTGCCTAATTCTATGCTTTCACATTTTTAATTATGCCTTTATTTACAATTTATTTTTGTTTTGCAGCTCAGAACTATTATTAATTCAGTGCAACGCTGGACACATGCAGGAAGTGCAATATAAAATTCAATTTTCCTTTAAATATATATTTTTTTTTGTGGTGATAAAAGAAAAAGCCTAGTTTTTGTTTGTAGAATTCAACACATTTAAAGGTATTTAAGAATCAGAATAAAGGCTAGGATTTTTTCAGAAATTCAACTGCAGTTCTCAGCAAATTCTAGTGGATTGTATCCACATACGTTTACTGTGAGATTAATAAAAAAATAAATATATTACCCCTGTTCCCATGATGGGAAAGCTGCTTCACAGGATAAATTTTGTGACATAAAAGAATAACAGTAATAGCCTGGATATTAAGTACATAGTCTTGTTTGCCCTAGATAAGGTCCCTGTACATCTCTTTTTAGAGATTGTCTCTTACTGAGTAACTCCTATTGTTCACATGGATATTCTGCCTTCAAGATGTCAACATCTTGTTGCTTACTCTAGTAATAAAGTAGGAGTTAAACACTTAAAAAGCTTGCTCATTTACTGTGTGGGTCAGGCACTTCTGAAACCTAAAGGAATATTTATAATTGTGGCACATCCTATTTCTTTAAAAAAAGAAGTAAAAATGTCTTGTGCTATTGAACTTCTCCAAAATTTCACACTGCATTTTTTTCACTTGATGATTCTTATACTGTGACAAGTCAGGGGAAGGTTACTTGAGGTCAACTGAATCAGACAGGAGTAAGCAAAACTATTCATTAGCTAGTCTATGGAGAGAGAGATATCACCCCAATAAGAGAGTGTATTACTTGAGTGTGGCCACCGGGCTATTCTGTTCCAAGTTGACAACCACCTGTTCTTCCTCAAGATTTTATATATAGATTTTTTTCATTACCTTTGTTAACCAATAATGACCTTTCCTGCAGTGCTAACATTAATAATTATTGGTTGTTTTTTTTTAATGAAATCCCTATTCTCAAGCAAGAAGGATTGTCTGGTAAAAGTCCAGTAAACTGTGAATGCTGAAAATACTAGAGAGACCTCTAAGTGGGAAGGCCACAGTCAGATAGGGAAGAAAGAAGAAGGCGAGAGTGGAGAACAGAGGAAGAAAAACTAGGTACTTCAGTTTGATGAGAAAGATCTGAGTTTCTCTTGATGTCCCTGCAGTTCTACTTTCCACTGGTGTCTTTCATCTATGAAGCTCCAAGTTGTGCCTCTCCTGCACTCCTTGAATTATGGGCATGTTCCAAAGTGTTTAGAGCGGGGACATTCTCAGTATATGGCACATGCTGTGCATACATTTTTCTTACACACAGTCTGAAATGCACATGCAGGCAGCATATTCTCAGGCTTATGAACCTTCTTGTTTTACAACACAAATCTTGCAGAAAGATGGAAAAAAGAAAATACCTTTTTTATAGAAAGCTGTAGATTGTAAAGTATTTATTCAAGAGACAGAGTATTTATTCAAGAGACAAGAGACTGAGAGCTGTTCCAGTTGCTTTTAGACCTCTCTCTATCTTTTTATTCGTGTGGAAATATTTTAATATTTGTCCCCTCCTTTTTACTTTTAAATATAATGTAAGTGGATCTGTAGACATTTTGAACTCTCTGCTTACATTTTCCCTGATTGAAAGGGTTGCAGGAAGATAGAATAAAATTTAGAGGCATGGGTCATGGTTTTGATAAACATGCTTCAAGAATTGCTGCTACAGGAATGTTATCTCTTACAGCTGAGATTTTCACAGCTAGTAAATTCCAGTTCAGATGTTTTCGCTTGCTTTGTCCAACACAAAATTTATCAAAACAGGGTGAGATCTTAATTTAAAAACAAGCAAAAAACCATGATTGTCAGAAGTGGGTACAAGATGGGGGTGAGTTATTTCCCCTGCCCCACACACTCTCCTGTAACATCTTTAACATAAGAATGGGTGGGCATCTCAGTTACCCACTCCCCTGCTCTCCTAGTGCAGCTACCCCATCACACAGCCCTTGGTAAAGCTGTGTATTAATTCACTCAGGCTCTTCAAGAATTTCATTCCTCCACTGGTCGCAAACCTTCAGATCTAAAGACATTTGCAACCTGTTTGCACCTCCTAGTTTTTTTTTTTCCTGGTGGTGTTATGCATGACCAGCACCTGTGAACCCCAGCACCCACCTGCTTTGCTGCATCTGTTTAAGCAGACAGGATCTCTTCTGATGAGGCTATTTATGTTTGTGTGTAACTACTCCAGCTACAGAGGTTTTGCTGCCATCAAGGTTGCAAAATGCACACTAATGGTGAGGAATAATGCTCTAATGGTGGGGAATAGTAGCCAAGATTTTAGCTGCAGGGTGGTTTATTATACAGGATGTGAGCTTGGACCTCTGATTCTTTGCTCTGATTTCTCTGAAACTATAAGCAATTTGTTTTACTTCTGAATCCTCCTTCCTCTGAATCACAGTTCTTACCTGCTTTGAGGTTTAATCAAGGAAGCTGTGCAACTGCCAGATACTGAATAAAAGCAAGAAGCAATTATTAAAAGTGGGCTTTGACTTTTTAAAGGCAGCATAACAGATGCTGGGTAATAAATCTCATTAATGATGATAGGGAAATTATCTTATTTTTGAACTCTGATAGTATTTTTTTCCTAACTTTTGTTACTGTTTGATAGTTATTCTGGTCTCACTGTTTGTTTTCCAGTAGTGCTGGAAACACTTAGATGACACAATGAGCTATTTTTTTTTCCCTAGGGTGTCCCACCACTTTCAGATCTGTGTTTATGTTTAGAAATTATTGAAGCATATTGTTTTGATATGGTTTTAAGCAAAGTGCTTGGCTTTCAGATTTTAAACAACGCTGAGATTTGAAACCTGTTAAGTGAGTAAAGTTGCAGTTTTTAAAATACAATTTTACACTTCAAAATTTATACAAGAGATTCCACTGACCTAACAGATTTACCATTATATGTGTGTGTGCGCATGTCTACTGACATACAAATTATTGACTTAATAGATTCTGATTTCTCTCTCTCAGTTTGGGAAGGGGAAAAAATGTCTCCTGTTTGCTCATGATGGGAAATCTGCTTTCTGTCCACTTATATCAACAGTTCTGAAAATGGAGCTGCGAATCCAGTCTGAACTTGATTGCTGCCAGAAGTGTTTCTGCAGTTAAGAAGCTGCAGTGTAGCACTTGGTTCCACATGAGGAGAATCAGATGTGCTTTAGGATTTTCTTTGCTCTGATATTGAATGTGCCTCCATTCTGCAAGTTCAAAATGATGACACATTTAGAGTTAGCTGCTGCATTTTACTCACCTGCTGTTCTCTGTGGTTGAAATCTGTCTTGCAACAAGCAAAAACACAGAAAACAAAGATTAACTTTGGGTCATTATCTGTCTTGAGATGATGGGTAAAGAGTTCATGTTGAGGTTTTCAGAAAAGCAGAGCATGAAACTCTCACTGGAGCATGAGGAGCCAAAACTCTCAGTGACAAATTAAGCCTCTACCTCCATTTCCTTTTCCTATATAAGTTTCATAGAAATGCCTTCACAGCATGCTTGAAAGAAAGAAGATATTTAAGATAGTTCTGTATAAAAGGCAAATATCCTTACTAAAAGTCACAAGAAATACTGAAAGTCCAGTGAAACAGAGGTTTGGGATCATGCTTTTTTTGTTTGTTTTTTGCAAGACAGATATTGCCATTTCTTGCAGAGGGAAAACGATGATAAATGTGTGTGCTGGTGGTTTACTCATGTGGTCCCAGGCTTGTTGGAGATGCTGACCCACCCATACATGGGCACATCTATCTATCAGGCAGCTCCTCTCTGAGAAGCGTCCTGTGCTGATTCCCTGACTCATATTGTAAAGAGAGAGAGACCAGCCTCGTGCTTAGGATTTTATGATGGAGCATAAATCAGGTCTGCCTGTACTTGACCAAGGTTGAAACCCACAGTGCTGCATGGTAATTAGATTTTTAAAAGATTTTTTTTTCCTCTGGTTTATTTATATAGCAGTAATTACCTCCAGCACACAGTCGGAGTGACTGCTTGTCTTTCATGACCATACTTTTACCCTTTCATTTGACTGTCCTGTGCTTCTGTGGCTAATATAGAGCTTCATTCATTATCCCCGAGCCCCTTCCCCTGCCAGCCCTTGCACAGTGGCACAGCGGGGAGCACAAGGTTATTCAGTGGCAGCTTAAGTAGGAGTGGACGTGAAGAGCTGAGCAAGAGACGTGTCCCTCAGCACTGAGACGGCAAGATTGCTCCCACACCTTCCTCAGTCACAGCATACAAGGGGGCAACAAGGCTTGCCTGGGGACTTTGAGACCATCATTCCTCTTCTCACTGAGATTTTCATCTTCTAGTAATTCTTTCAGGCCTAGCTCTTTCTGGGGAAACTTAACAGAAAAGCTCCTTAATAAACATCTTATTTTCCAACACTCCTTATCTCTTTCTGTGCCTCTCCACGTCTTCCATTTTTTCCCACCTCCCTTTCCCATGCAGTACCTTTTGAACTTGTTGCTGGGTTTGAAATTAATTTGACAGCTTGGTTTATTGGTTTAAAAGATGTTCCTATATGTTTCATCTTGGTATGAGAAAAGGAGGATCAGATAGTTTCTTGCAGAAAAACCAAGGCCCGGCTTGACCTCATTGTTTCAGATATGTAGGAAAGCAACAATTTACTTTGTTCAGCTCCTGGAACTTTGGTTGTTTCTTTATCTTTGAGAGACACCAAGAAATCCAATGATTGAACACTAAGAAATCAGACAGATTAAACACAGACAACAGTATTTGTTAGTTCAAAACTTGAGAAGAAATTTGTTTGTACCTTGAGGCCATCATGCAAGGACCAACTCTTTGTGCCTTGCTTTTGGGTCATGGAGAGTCTAAGCTGTGCTGCATGGGCAGATCCATGCAAGATGCACTAGTCATAGAGAGGTTAGTGGCCCAAGGGAAATGAGGCCACTCAAAAGTCTGAGTGTGGATAGCCAGTGACCCTTGTTTAATTGAAGTTATAATAACAACAAAGCCCAAGATCTTTGCCCTGTTGTCCTTCGGCCTCACAAAGATATTGAAGACTTGGAGGAGAGAATTGGGTGTGGTGGCCAGAGGTTCTTTATTAAGTCATCTTTCACATTACTCCTATTTGTCCACAGATGTCTTTACAAGGTGTTTGTGGGTGATTTCATCATATTCTTTCCTTTAGCTGTAGCAGTAATTTCTTGGGTCTGCCACAGACACATCTCCACCTTTCTTTCCTAACCTCTAAGAATCTCAGTTTCAGGGCTATATTTTCACTGTGTTAGCTGGGTTGAAACAAGTGTGGGAATAAGAATTTTCTGAGTGAGGAAGCAAGGCACAGAGACTAAGGATGTAGAATTCACCTTCTTGAGCTCTAACCACCTAAAAGTTGGGATATTATCTAGTCTAGGTTTGTCATCTAGACTGCTCTGTTGTCTATGGGGAGAAACATTTGCAGTGCAGTCTGTCCTACCCACAAGTGGGGTAAGTAATCACTTGGGGTAGCCGTCTGTCTCTGTTAGCTTCTGGAAACAGTTAGATGACTGCCTTAGAGCAGAGCCTATCTTCTAGCTGGCTGCAGTTAGGGAAGGTGATTTCCACATGAGGTAGATTGCCTGAGGTTGTGTAAGAGTCTTAAATGCAGAGTCACTCTGTTTGACCAGTGTTTGAGGTAGGAAGGCTTAGGTAGATTCCTGGTGTAGATCTTGTGGCCATGCTCAGCAGGACAGGCTGCAGAAGGGACACTGTCTACTCTCTGGAGGCTCCTAAAAGCTTTGTGTGTTCCCAGTTACTATTGCTTAATGTACAGCAACCTGCTACTGGACCAGCAGAAGCACAGGGTTTCCAGGACATGTCTTTATAGGAGATGTCAGAAGACTTCAACTAGGCAGCTGTGAAAGGGAACATTTTCTATTCCTGGATAAGGGAGAAGGAACATACTTAGCCACATGAGATGATGATGCTGGCTACATCAGGCCCGTACAGCCAGCCAAACAAATGCAATTCCCTTTACAGTGTGAAGAAAAATAGGTTTTAAAAGCATCACTGGCCTCCCCAAAGCAAACAATGTTGGTGAGTCAATAAATGATGGAGTTCATAAAGCACCATTTACTTCCCCCTCTGTCTGCAGCAGTAAATTCAGATCAGACTCTCAGTAGCTCTCTGAGCTCACAGGGGTCTTGATTTCTCTTTGAAAACCATGGGGGACAGTCATTTCTCTTCCCCAAGTTGTCAAGAAAGAGTTGATATGACTGTCAGAAGCACAGTGCACCTGATGGAAGCAGTGGTTCTGTTTCCACCTCACAATTGTAGATGTTGTTGCTAACATTTGAATTCAACTAATTTTTAATGATTACAGTAACACTGAGCTGGCTTGCTGTTTTTATAGAAAGTGTTGTCTATATTTAATCATTTACAGAGTTTCCTGTCAGGATCTTGAGTGAACAGGATCTATCTGCAGATACTACACAAGTTCTAGTTTCTGGTAGAGAAGACTGATGGGAGGAAAGACACTGATGTTTTACATCCAGGAGTAGGAGGCAGAAGAACCACTTCTACAGGTTGTTGTCAGCATCTAGGCCTATGGTCTTCAAACAAGCTGCTGCCAAATCTTGATGTCACTTCTTTGACACATGAACTTGGCTGCTTCAAAACCATCACAGAGACCCACCTGCACCTTTCTAGGCTCCTAGCTTTTGTGTCTCTGCTGGCTGAGTTACAGCACTTGGAGTCTGGGAGGAACCAGGTCTAGTTCATTCTCTTTCTTACTCAAACTTCTGTCTGTCACTGCCTTGCCGTGGGCCTGACCTCCAGCTGCACGTGCACAGTGTGACAGAGATCAACCGGGGTCTGAGCAGGGATATACAACTTCTAACCATGGTATCGCTGTCAGGTTATCTGAGGAGTAGGTGCATGGTGCTTAGCACACCACAGACCTGTGCCAATGCAGACAGTGATTACAGGCTGTGCTGGGGTTTTTTGTTTTGTTTTGTTTTTTAAGGTGCTAAAAGTATGCGCAATTTGAGTTCCCAATGCTATTTTTCTATCCTCTTTAAGATAGCGCTTCACATTACCATTCATCTGCAAAAAGCCATTTTTAACAACTGCAGGTCAGGAGTCTGTTTTTCCTTCCCAGCTTCAGCCCACAGGGATTTTCATGATAACATTTTGTTTCAGAGCTGCGTGCTCTATGGAGAAATGTGATTCAACAGCTGCCCTTCCTGAACTGCATCCTTAAAGTAGAAGCAAACCTTTTATAAAGTCAGGGGTGGAAGGGAGCGGGTTTGTATGTATGTGGATGGGTTTGTGTGTATGTATAGGTGTCATGCATCCAAACAACGTTTCACTCTGTTTCCTCAGCCTGCTTGTGATTTCCAAGCACTGTACAAATCTTGGCCTCTGGTCCTTTTTCTGCAGAACCAAGCTGTAAACAGCAAGGGGAAGTGATGTCACTTTGGTAGCTGTAGACTTTGAAAGTCAGGGTGTGGGTAAGAATGGGGAGGGGACCACATCTTACCCTACATGAGGCTGGAGGTCATTTCACATTGCCACACCCCAATGGACTTCTGCCTGTTTCAATGCTAGCATCCAACCTGGTCCCTTCCCTGGCAAGGCTGCATGGGTGTGAAAAGGCTGAAGATGGAAAGCAGGTGGCTGCTAGATACACTAGAGGTACTACCTTAGTCAAGCAACCTCGGCTGTTATTCAACCAGTTTTGTTTGTCTCTTTGCTGTCTCAGTCCAAATGTATGCTGTCCACTCTCTGCTCCAGTTTGTTGTGTTGCTTTTTTTCCTTAGGTTTTTTTCTCCTTCCCATAGATTTTCCTTGTACGTGGTTTTGTTTTGTTGTTTGTTTTTTTAAAGCTAATTTGTTTCCTGTGCATACCCCATCTATCCCCTAGGGAGGAGTTGGACCTATTTTCTTTTCACCCACAGTCTCCACTTCCCCTCGTCATTTGTCGTGTGTGTTTCAGGGTTCTTCTTAATTATCACTGTCGTCCTGAAATGACCTGCCTACATGCAAAAGCTGCTTTGCGTTTCTGAAGGCTGGCATGCAGTAATGCTTGGTTGGCTCTTCTTGGGCTGGGTCAGAGCTCTGTGAATGATCACAGTTCAGCTCCTCTCCTCCCTCCTCCTCTGCCTGCACCCCAGGGAGCCCGCGCCTTCCCCTGTCCCCCCACAGCTGACTGAAAACCTTATCCCATGGATTAAGACACAGAGGTGTTAAGCAAATTAAATTTCTCTCTCTGTCTCAACTATTTTTTTTGATGAGAGACTTCGGAGGACAAAAGCCCTGGCACGTTTGGTGTTTATTTTTCATGTGGTTCAGCATCTTGCTCCCAAAAAAAAGGAGATGTGAGGCTGAAGGGCAGTTGCAAGGTTGGTTGTTGGACCCTGTCCTCCTCCCTCCCTTCTTTGCTCCCCACCAAGTGCAAGGAGATGAGGAGATACTCCAGTAGTAGAAAATGGTGTAGATTTGTACGGTACCTTGGCCTGAACGTACAGAGGGGCCAGAACTGCCCTGGCCCTGTATGTGTATTCCTTGTCCCTACTGTCACTTGCATTAAAGACAGATGATTTTCACATCATTCCTGCCCTGGCAATGTTAATCTGATGTGGCTTTCACAGCTTTAGTTGCAAATCCAATCGCTTGATGGATGGGAATGTTTACCCACCCCAAATCTCAACTTTTCTGCCTTCCCCGCCTCCTAGCTAGTGTCAGCCAAGTCAGCAAGATCTCTGTCTATAAAATATACCAAGCAAGCTGCAACTTTGCAGTCTTACTGAGATTTATGGGCAAGCTTAAATGATAGAGGATTCTTTTTTTTTCCCCCCGCGTTTTTGTCCTTTTATAAACAAACGTTTTCCATGAATAGCTTTGTTTTCCTGAGGTCCATGTCAAGCCAGCTCAGCTGATGCAAAGACCTTGCTGTCTCTCACAGACACTTTAATTATAATGAGAATTGTGGGAAACTGAGGGTGAATTTCAGTTTTTGAAGCATGGAATAAAACTCTTGCAAATCATTTGCAAGACTTTTATCTCTCTTCTTTTGTCAACATGAGAAACAACTGGAATATTGGAGAATATTGAGGCAGGTGTGGTGAGACCAAGTGTGAAACAAAACTTTGACAAAAAATTGACTAAATAAGCAGCCATATCTTGATCGGTTTTGGCTGGAATAGGACTATAGAGAGTTGAGTGTTTTTTCTTTTACCATTGACTTCCTTGTGTGACTGTAGTAAATACTTCTTTCTGTGACTTGTCACTTTCTCCAACAACTACACTGACTTGGGGGTATTCCCCCCTATTCCTAATTCTATCTGACCATTAACTGTAAACCATTTGCTTTTCAATACATTAGTATCCTCTTTATAATCTCTGTCTGTACCCCTCTCTGACTTTCCTTGAAAGGACAATGTCAAGATAAAAATCAAATATTTACTCTTGCGTGTATAGACAAATCCTTTCTGTGTTACTTATAATGCTTCAGATTACGAAATCGGACATGATTTCAATCCTTTAATTGACCTGTCATCATTTAGGCTATTTACTTAGTTCTTGTGGTGCTCCCAGCTTGAGCACTGAAGTTGGAAGGAGGATAGAGGAAGAGAGATTTTATTCATAAGTTAGGTGCCTTACGTCCTTTCATGGAAATAGAAACCTTTGTATCAGTTGATAGCACTGAAAGGAACAACCTGACACCATCAGGTGCCTACTGTGAGTAAGCATGATATAGAAGCACCTACCTAAACATGTTATCTTGTTTCTCTGGTTTCTCATTAAATAACTACAAAGCATAATTTAAGAAAATTTTTCATTTAATTACTATTCTTGCAAACCTTGCTTGTAAGGTTTCATATTGACCCTTGATGTCACCATATGGTGAGAGAAATGTTGTCTGGTAGGAAGGTGAACCGTGTGCCCTGAAAGCTCTGTATGTGGTAGCAGTAAAGTCAATTGGAAGACTTCTGTTGATTTCAGTGTTGTCTGTCTAGCTTTATGAAGATCTATGTTACTTGGTAATTCTGCTAATCCAAAGGATGCCAGGATGTTACCAGGAACTGAGTCCCTCTGTGATAAATACTGCAAAGCCCTCCATTTTCAGGCCTTCCAGGATGGCCTGAAAATTGATCTGCTTCAAAAGTGTAATATGAAAACTACCGTTTTTCTACCTTCTGAAACTCTAGTTCTAGTAAACATACACAAGCCCCTTTGAAAGATCTTGGCTCAGTTTTTACACCTAATCCTTTCTACTTCTCTTGAAGCTTACTTTCTCCTGTTGAAAGTTTTTGGAGAGAGACTGAGAAAAACAGAGTAAAGAAAAAAATAGAACCCTTCATCCTTTACAAAGGTTTGGAACGTGAAAACCACTTTTCTATGAAATAAAACCAGCAAGTTTCAGCAGGCATGTTGGTGTGGGGACCAAGGTGCTTGGTGACTATGTATACCATTTATGGCAGTATCTGCAGATTGTGCAGTTGAATGATGAGCATTGACAAACTCAAGCCTTCTGGAAGATCCACAAAAAACACTCTTGGGATGCTGCAGTCTTTTCCTTTCCTTCAGGCTGGACATTGCTGCTTGTTATAATGGACAGTGGTGGCTACATTTGCAGTGCTCACTTATGACAGCTATTGCTCTGGTCATAAGGATAAGGACAAAATATGGATAAGCCAGCATAAGGACTGGCTATTGCCACCCTGAGCTGACACAGTCTGATCTGGAAGACCAGGAATCCAGCTAAGAGTGCATTTCACTTGCATCAGGCAGAGATGAGCTGCTTATAGCTTGCTCCAGTGGACTCTAGGAGAAATTCAGATAACAACTAGTCCTGACCTGGAACTATGTCGCTTGCATTCTTCTGTCACTGTACACATAGGGCTTAAGTACAGCTAAAAGCTTAATCACAATATATTTCATTTCCAGTAGTTACTGTTAAAATGATTGTTTTTACCTTCTGCCTAATGACCATTGATAGGTATGCTGTACTTTGCACATGACAAACAGTAAGTAATGATTGTCATTTCAATTGCTTGTAATGGATATTGTGAAGATTTTAGTATTTTCCTTTTTCTTTCTAGTGTTTTTTTCAAAGGCAGTAGGGTGACAAAATTTGTATGTGACCATCATTTCCCATGACAGTAAATCACTGAGGGAGCTTTGATTATAATCCAGTTCTTCAAATTTGTTGCCTGGTTCTCTGCCCAGCTGACAGACAGAGGTGTATTAGCTGCAAGCATGAGGTCAGATGGTGTGGGTATTACCTGTAGCTTTGCTTCTGCTTTGGTTGATGGCCTTGAGTCCATGAGTTCCTGTATCTCAGTGTTGAAGAATAAAACCTGCCATCTGCATGTTTCATTATAGCTTGTTTTATATCCTAGTAACCAAACACCTCAAGGCGTTTAAAAGTCTTGTTCCTGCAGCTTCAGTGGTAGGATCCTGAGAAGCTTTTGAGGGAAGATCTTTGGTTTGGTCTTCATTTGGTTGATCTTATTAACCAGTTTTTCACAGATCAGGTCTTACTCAACCAGATTCTGAGACTGCCTCTTTGGCCATTTGGGTACAAAGTTGGTATGTAAAAAGAGGAGCATTACAGAGGAATGGCTCACAGTTAAACAGAAGACAAGTGGGTTTTTTCAAATGGTTTTCTGATATGGAAAGCATAATTTTGTTTCACTATGGATGTGCAAGGAGGATAAAGATAAGGAGAATGATTGAAAGGGAGAGAAAACAGTTAAAAATTGCAATCAGTATATAAACGGGCACGGCCAGCTGAAGAGTTAAGTGACAGAGTCTTATTCACTCATATGAATTAATAATTGATTCAGTAACAAATCACTAATGTTGCAGTAGTCATGGTGAATAAGATAATAAATGTGTCCTGTCCAGGGAATGCAATGTTGTTAGAATTCAGCTGAAATTATTCATAAATGTGCTACTTTTCCTCATCTCCAACTACTGCTAGTTTAGCTTTTCTTTTTAATCTTCCTAAGCTGTCACATTAGATGGTGGAGCTAGTCACATTCTATATACTGTGGAATATTAAGGGGAACTGTGGAGACATTATGTCAAATTTCAATAGATAATAGACACAAATTGAGAAACAAAGTACCTCTGTCCCTTTTTGCACTCTTCATTTAGCTTAATTAATAAATAATATAGAAACCTAAAGGCTATTTAATAGCATTCACATGTGACCCCTGCAGACTTTCTGCCCCCACCCTCTCTCCCTGTTTGCCCATGAGGCCTCAGAGCTGGGTGGGATATGGAAGGTTCCTGGACTCCTGTAGCCTTTTGGTAAGATGTGTAGGCTCTTGTCTGAAGAGGCTCCGCAGTGTGTAGTACCTGGCCTGCAGAGAGGATTCACAGCCCCTGCATACCAGTCTGAAAGGTCATCGTAAGTCCTTATGTATGTAAACCACCCATTACCAGGGCACCTGGGTGATGGTGGACAGCAAGTGAGGACTTGTGGTGGTATCTGGGACATCAGAAAAAAGGTGTTAGAGATGGAGAAATCACTCAGCGAACATAAAAGAGAAGGTGAGGCAGACAGGGCAAGTCTGCAGAAGACGAAAAGTACTTAAGAGTGTCATAACTTAGATGACATAAGCAACAACATTTTTCTAGCTTATCAGGGAAAGTGGTACCAAGAACTAACACCTGTGAAAGGAAGCCAGGCAAAAATGATAAGTAAGATATGCTTTTTTTTGTAATCAGTGAGTGTAATTGAACTTTGTCATAACTTCAGATTGGTGAATTTTTCACTGCTTCAAGTTTTCAAATCAAGATTTGGAAGTCTTCCTAGAAAAGATGCTTTAGCCAAGAGTTCAGTAAGCGAGTGGAAATTGTGGTGTGATGTCAAGGAGGCAAAACAGAGAAATTTGGCCTTAAACTCTCTGAACAGAGTCTTTGAATACATCTGGAAAATGACAAGAGTGTGAAACAAAACCCATCAGTATCAGAATGAAAAATGCTGGGGAAATTGTCAAAGTAGTCAAAGATTGCAATGAAGGAAGGACTGAAGGCTAATGGTAAGGAGTCCAAAAGAAAGGATAGGAGGATAATTTGAAGGACAACAGAAGGATAAACTGTAGAGCATAGGAGATCTCATGTTAAAATGAAGAAAAACTGAGGAAATCATATGCCTACAATGTCTAGAACTTAGTTTGAATTGCAGTGAACATCTCTGAACAGTAATGTAGGTTAGGAAGTCTTCAGTCCTGTTTTGTCCGGGTTTTTGGTACACAGAGAATCCAGGCAGATGACTAGGGCTGAGCTACAGACCAGAAGCATAACCAGAGGACTTTTCATTACTCTAGGAATACTGTGCTGAGAAAGTGAAGGGACCACAGGAGAAAAAACTGAGCTCTTTGGAAACTGATTTCAGCTCTTTCCTGCTAGAGAGGCATACTTTTCTCACCTGTTAGCAATTCCATCCAAAGATCTCAAAAGCTTGTTGCAGATTTCCCTTTCCATGCTTCCCCCAAAAATGACTAGTCTTGATTTTCACCTCCTGCTGAGAAGTAGTTTGCACAAGGAGCCTTTTGCTACCATGCAACAGCACAGCAACCCATCTCCATCTGGAGATGCAGCCGCCAGAGAGGGTTTATCTGTGCAGTGTGTGATTTCCCAAGCTGGATGCCAGCCAAGATGACGTTGTCAGATTGCTTGCTTTCAAAAAAACACTGCCATGGGGTCCACAGTGATCACACAATAAGAAGACCTCCCACCTTAGCCTCCCCTTCCCTGGCTCCCTGGGTGCTAGCAGGGAACACTGTAATCACAGAGGACATGCTGTCTCCTCCCTGGGTTACCTAACTGGCATGGTGGAAGAAGCAAGGGAGCTGCATGTGCCTCTCTGACTGGGAATGACAAGGCGTAGGGGGCTGGGGTTGGCACCACATGGCAAGTCACATGCAGCATGACTGTCTTCAGGTCCTCCTCCATAACGTTCTGTGTTTACTCACGCACTTCAGCGCGCTGCTTCCCTCTACAAACAAAACACATCTCTCTGGGATGCTCAGGGCCTGGGGGACCAGTGTTCACACGTGTGTGTGCACGTGCCTGAGGATGAGTGTGCATGTATGTATGTGTACAGGGCTCCCTCCTTCATTGTTTTAGTATAACCTTATGGATATGCTCTGTTGCTGAGGCTATGAGGCCCCTTTAAGTGAAGCCCGAGCTCTTTTCCACGCAGCAAGAGGGACAAATAAAGTGAGAATGAAGCTGGAGGGAAGTGGAGAGAACCAGAGTCCTTGGCTGGCTATTTGCCCTATCCGCTCATTCCCTCTTTCTCCTGCTGCCCAGCCCTCCCCCTTCCTCCATACACATACACTCCTTTTATTCTCAGTAAGTTATTAAAAATGTAGACATCACTGGCTCCCAGGGTCAATATGTTGTTTTTAAATTTAAACATGAATTTCCATTTCATTGAGCCTTCAGGCCTAATGAGATGTGCTTTGACAGGAGCAGCTAGCTGGAAAAGGCATGATTGAGGGGCGAGCCAATAATATTAACTCACAGCAGAGTGTGCACACACAGCGTTGGAGCCATGAGCCTTGATTCGCTACTATCCAGGGCTCCGGCTACAGCAGGCAAGGATTTCTGCTGCAGGCCCTGCAGTGAAATGTCAAATGCATTTAACCATCTGTGAGCTCCGCTTGCTCGGGCTGGCCCAAGTTGGACAGCCTGAATGGAGTTTCTTTCAGCTGGGATGACAGACAGGGCCAGGAGGGCTCTGGAAGTTGGGCTTGTCAGTTTAGAGGTCATCAGCTAAAACAAAGGGAAGAGCATAAAGCTGTGGTCAAGGCACTAGATGGGACTTGGAAGATGTAGGCTTCCACTGAGTTGCGCAGGTGGCTTCATCTTTCAGGGGAGGATCAAGAAGGGGTATTTGCATGGCCTGGTGTTAGAGGTTCCTGCTTTACCTGTACAGTAAGTGGGAAATGAGCAGCTCTCCTAGGGAAAATCTTTCAGCTCAGAAACTTGGTGATCTTTCCTATGGAGAACCCGATTTGTCCAGTTGAGTTTGTATAAAGTGTGTGTGGGAGCACACATCTCTCTGCGGTGCAAACTGGGAAGAGGCAATAACCCCAACAGCTTGTCCATAGGGAAGACCCACTCCTTGTTGAGTCACCAGAGTTTTCTGAGTGCTGGCAAAGCAGCATAGGACCCTCAGCCTGGCTGTGGCACCAGATAAATTGTGGCACCAGAAAGAAGGCACATTTAATAATATTTGTTAGAGACAGTACCCCTTACACCACCGCCACACACACCCCCCCCAAAAAAAAAAAAGTGCTCTGCTGATCCTAAGCTGTGTAAGACCATAGATCAGCTGTAGCAGAGCAAAAGGCAAGCATGAGAAAATGGTGAGAGCCCATGCAACATAAGTGAGGTAGGTCCGATGTTCTCCAGCTTCCTACCAGAAAAAATATCAATTAGAACATGTTAGAAGAGAACCTCAAAAAAGAAGCATCCATAAGCTCTCTCCAAATAAGGATTAGGAAAAATGTTCTATTAAAGCTGCATTTGTGAGTAACTAGGTATTTGACCTAGCTAGTTTTTATGAAAAGACTTTTCTTTTTCCCTGAAAATAGTGATTTAGCACTGATAAATTAAAAGGGAAAGGTGGAGAGGCAAATCGAGTTCTGGCAAAAAAAAATTTTGATTTTCAATGAAAAATTGATGTTTTCCATAGACTGAATGCAATTAAAATGCTGTTTTTGCTGTTTTTTCAACTTTTCTTTTTCTTTATCTGAGTATAAGGGAAAATCCATTTTCCATCCAGACCTAATCCAGACCCCTGGTGACTAAAAGTCACTCACGAGGTCTCTCTCAGGTGTGATTTGTAGGGCTTCCTGTTTTGTTGTGCCAGAATTAAAACCAAGAAGAGTCTTTCTCATGGTAGTTCAGTGGGTTTGCTCCTGCTGAAATCCACAATGGCAGATGCTGATCTCTGTGTGAGTGTTTATAAAATATGAAGAAATGCAGCATGATATTAAATGAAAAGTAAATCAGAGTGATAATTAATAATAAAGGCTGATGAATATTCTGAATCTTTGAAAAGCGTTGCTTTTCCCCCCCCTGGATCCAGTGAGCACTCACTCGTATGAGTAACATTACATGCATGAGTAATCCCTTTGAACTCAATGAAACCCAAGTTAAGTATGTAGAGGAGGCCCATGCAGGATTGGGACCAGGAGCTTTAACACTGAGCCAAGGGAAGATGTAGTATTTATATTTGTACTGTTGCTTAATTGTAAAGTAGATGTAAATAGTAAGTCTTCCCTGTCCTAGTCTGTCTGAGCTTGGCTAGAAGAGATACCCTCCTGGTACCTAAATCCTTCTGGACTCCTGAATTTCTGGCCTTTAATATGTGATATTTAGTTTTCAGAAAGCAAATAACAACCATTGTACACTTTTGTTACACCTTTCTCCTGAGGTTCTTCCAAAGCACTTTTGATAACATTAACTGTTGAGACCTGATAACTCCTCTGTTGAGGATAGGCTTTCAGATCTGATGTTTCTCCTTCTCCCTCTCTCTGATTCTGTATATATTTTTCACCTGCCTGATGATATTTGGACCTTCCATAAAGCTTCACCTCCTAGAAACATGTTTATATAAGATGCTGAGTTTCCATTTCACATCTTTTCTGGAAATAAATTTCTAACCTGTTCAGTCTTAAAATTAAGAAAGAAAAATAAAATTTATCAAAATCTTATGGTTTTTGAGGGAAGCAATTCAGTATGTCTCAATGTTTGTTTTTGAGAGTACTGTGTGCTCAATTCTTATTTTATAGACAATGGGGTAGATAAAGGGGCAGCCTAATTTAGAATATTGTGCCCAATATCACATAAATCATGAGTGTTAGAAGCAAGAATAAGAAAACAGGGGTACCAAATCCCTTGCTTTAATTTCTGGCTGACACTAGTAGTAGGAGAGACATGAACTGCAGCAGCAGAGATGGTGTGAGGATTTGCTGCCTTAACATATAGAACGTTTTCCATAAGCTGAGTTTCATGAGTCAGCATTTTGGAAGGCAATAACTTACAGTAATAAACAGGGAAAGAACACCAAGTTTGTGTGGGTAAATTTGGTTCTAAAGTGAGTGATGTACTTCGTGGTAATCAGGTACAGTTGTGATTTGAACACTTTAAAGCCTGTGAAATATGTTCCCTGTTGGATGATTCCCGCTTGCTTTTTTTTTTTCCTATCTTTTTTTTTTTCAGGTTGTGTATTTTTGCCCCTTCACCTTTCCTCTAGCTTTAGCTGTCTTTAAGGACAGATACCTCAGTGGGGTATTCTGCATTGCCACTACAGAAAAAGGGCAGGGCAAAATGGAGAGGAAGAATACAAATTTTCCTGTTTTCGTGAGTTGCAGAGGGAAGCTGCTGTGGCCTCTTTATGGAGGCTGTAGGGAGGGAAAAGGGGGAAAATGATAAACCAGATTCAGAAACAGCAGTTCCATGTAAATTTTTTCCCATCCCCATATCTTTTTGCTCAGTGGAGTCTTGGAGAGGATTCAGGCTTTTCATGTTCACAGAGAATTGGAAGCTTAGATCTCTGACCTTTTTAAAATCCATTTTGAGTCTCATCTTTCAGAGATTTAAACAAAAGATCTTGACCTAAAGGGCGATTGTTTTACACTTTCTGATAGCGGGGATAAGAAAGACTGAGAGGAAGGAGGGCAGAAACAAAGATTATCTGAAATGGGACCTGCTGCTTCTGGTGGTAATTTTGCAAGTGGGAGAGACGTGTAAAGGATGCAAGCTGCTGGTTTAAGTCTCTAGCAGGAAATGAGGCAAGAAGATTTGGGGTACAGACAAAATCACTGTTGAGAAAATGCTGCTTTCCTTACTATAGTCAAGCTCAGTGTTAGTAGAAAAGGATTCTCCTGACTCATCATTGCCACCCTAATCAACTGGTTTTATTGCTTTTATATTTAGTCCCTGAAGAAATGTCTCACATAACAGAACCTCAAAGAGGGACAAGTTGTGTGATCCTACCATTGGACATGGTGTAAGCTAAGACCACTCAGCATCTGAGCTTGAAATCTTCATTCTTGATGGTGATTTTCTTTTCTCGCAGTCCTTTCAAATGGAACACTAATAGTATCTATGAAAAAGATTCCCCCCCACACCCCAAGCCTTCTTTATTTTCCTTCTCTCTCATTTTTCTCTCATATATGTCTGTTTCTGTTCGGAGCAGATTTTGTGTTGCTTTTTTGGCAAACAGACAGGATTAAATTCTTCACACCCCTTCTTTTCCCTAGTGACCCACCCAAATATCAACCCACTCAAAGAATTAAAAATGGAAATCCACTGATAGGGAATCCTCTGTAGCTGGGAACATTGGAAGGCGATGTGTCCTTTCCCAGCCCACTCTAGATGGACCTGCAGGAAATGTGCTATCATTGGGGTTTCATGTCTCCTCTTCAGTAGGAAATGTCAGTGGGTGTGGAGAGAGGTTTGCATCTGACACACCAGATGCATAAGGGGGAGGAAAGATTTGCTCCCTAGATGCTCCCTCCCATCCTATGTGTGAGGGGCTCACCCCAGACTGCAGAAAAGGCTAGAGCTCCACTCCCCCTGGTTCTCACTTGCCCAGCTGCAGTAGCCCGTAACATGTATGAGCTTATTCAGTAAATGCTCAGAATGGCTCCAATTGGACTTGCCTGGTGGGAAGAGTGGAGTGAGGAAAACCACCTTTTTGCTTGGATTTAAGCAATGCTTTTGGTCTTGTTTCCACAGGAAACACAGCTTATTAATTCACACAGCCAACCTACATCTGTTTGTTCACCTGCTTCCACATTACCCCTGTTTCTGTCTACACTCCTCCATGATTTGAACTATCAATTGGTTTCAACCACATTTAAAAAACCCCAAAGGTTTTGATTGCAATTCCACCAGGTCTGCACAAATTGTCAGAGAAAAGGGATACAAGTGCATTTCCCCGCTGAGAAGGTGGTGGGCAGAGTTCAGCCAGGGCAGCAGCTGCCCAATCTGCACCCAATCTGTACCAACCAATGCAACTGGCATACACAGTTTGCTACAGAGCTCACAGTCTTTTTGACATTGTACAATTTATGGAACAGTCTGGATTACTGAGATGGGAGAGCATAGAAGGCCAAAGGCGCAAATCTGTAGCAAGCTAACTTCATTAGTTTGGCTTCATACTTTGAGAAAGCAATCATTACTTCCAACACTTTCTCAGTATATGAAAGATATGCCACTTAGCTAAGAAAAATGCCAAGTCCCTGAAAAATACCAGTACCATTGAAAGACTCAGGATACATAAAGTCAGTCCTGAGTGCCTTGAGGCAAATAGAGGAAAAGTTAGCCAGGCTTCAGCAAAGCAGCTGCTTTGGGATAGTTTGGAGTAAAAACATTAAGATAAAAATACAGGGCAGAAGTTGCTCTATTGAGGAGAAACCATAACCAAAATGTGGAAGTAGTTGTTGCAGGACATTGTGAAGATCAAAAAGTATTCATGGAATGGGAGGTTTAAATAAATAAATAAATAAATAAATAAAAGTACTAGGCAAATTCGTATTAGGCAAATTTCCAGAGAAGAAATCTGTGGTGACTCTTAGATACAATTACCGGCATAACCTATTTCTGAGAAATTTCCATAATTGCTGATATCCAGAGGATAAGAGTCTCTGGCGAGGAGGGATTGACTTGTGCTCTTTCTTATCCTTCATCCATAAACATCTCCTGATTATTGTCTGAAATAGGTGCTGGGCTTGAGGAATAATTAGTAGGGCCTAGCACTGCTGTTTTCATTATTTCATCCTCATTTGTTGAATATTCTGAGTGCTACTGAGACAAGGAGTGAAGCTTGAACCAGAATTCACTGGGAAGGTGCAATGGACAGATTGACAAAGCTGCTGTGGGTTGAGAAACTTACAATTGCAGCAGTTTATGATGACCTTTAAAAATGGGCATTGGAACCTTGAATTCAAGGGGGAAGCCATTAACCCTTTTGCCGAGATTAAAAATAATGTCATAGGGTATTTTGAAGTTTGCGAAAATTTTCCTTCTGGTGACATACTTTCCTTTGGGTCTGATCTGAAAAGCTTTGCATTCTCCCCAGGGCTTAGCTTCAAATAACAGAGAAGAGTGCAGGGAAAGAAGCTGCTTTCACACTTCATAAAAGCAGGACAACTTTCCGCCAGGGAGCCAGCAAGCAGGGTCCCTGCAGGACCTGCAAAGGTGTGTTTAAAACAAAAGTGAGGCAGGTTAACAGAAAACTGCAGTGATGAGATCCAAGGGGCCAAATATTTCTTGTATATAATAATGTGATTATTGCAATAATGACATTAGCAGAGTTTTGCTGATTTGTTCTGTCTGTGGTTCCACCCAGTCTTTCTTTTGTGAAAGCAAGAAAAACTTGGTAATAAGGCATTCTAACATCATAAAATATTTCAGTACTGCAGAGCTACATGAAAATCTCAAAGTATTTGGAAAATATAGCGTTTTTTTTCTTAAGAAAGGCAAAAATATGTACCTTGATGAGAATAGTAGGAGATTTCCTTACAGTTTGATGTTAATTGTAGTCTTAAATGTACTGAGGCTGCTAAAATTTGTGGAAGAGAGAGGAAATTGTTGCTTCTCTAATGTGTGAGTAAGGAAATTGAGACAAGGGATATTGAAAGGACCTCTTGGAAGATGTCTATGGTGAACTTCTGAGCCTACCTTTAAAAAAAACCAAACCAAAACAAAAAAAAAGTTTTTACTTTTAGAGTCTCCTCCATCAGTATTGTGGCTAAATATATTTTTCTTTCCAAATTCAAGATGAAATTATTTTGATAAGAACTCAGTGAGAGTGAGTTAACGCTTTCTGCACACAGTGATAAGGAATACCATGTAACTGCTCAGTGGTACCCTGAGAGACTTTACATCACTCAAAGGAAAAGTCCCATTGTGTCACGTCTGTGCAGGATGGTGGTCACGGCTCCCTCTGAGCTTTGAACTGGTGCCTCCCTTGAAATCTAGTGGTCCCAGCCCACAGCTTTTCAAGGTACCATTTGATATTAGGATGGCTTTTGTTCCTGATGTGCAGCATACTTCGTCTTACCCTTCAGAACACAGTGCTGACATGAAAAGTTCAGATATTGCCTGGACAAGATGAAGAAAGGATAGTAAACCCTGTTCCAGCAGCATGGATTGTATGACCTAATATGAACAGTTTTTCCTTCTTTCCAGGATGAATAGATACACCTGCTATGAGGGTCTCTGTTGGTCGAGAAAATATGGAGCTGGCTTGTCTCTTGTTCTGAGAAACTTGCTTGACTGCAATGGGCATAGCATTCTCTCTGGTTTCAACATTCAGAGCACAAGATGTGCACTCTGCCCTTGCAGGCAGAAGCAGGAGACATTATTTTCCCCATTGAGGTTATGGACTCTGGATGACTGCTTTTTCCCCAGGATGGCCGATCAGTCAGTGAGATATCTTTTTTCCACAGCTGCCCACGAAGGTAGTGAGGAGGAAGGAGAGACAAGCAGAGATTAAAATTCTTCCAACTCTCTGTCCTTTCCTTGCCTTCCCCAGATTCAAACAAGGCACCTCAATGTAGCTGCTGAGACATGTACTGTGGGACAGTGAGGGGCCCAGGCACAGAGGCAGCAGCCCAGAGCTCCCCCAGAACATATCAGAGGAGCCACAACTTCTCTTGTGCCATCTTAGATTCAAACAGAGCTTGTCCGTGTCGAGCAGGACATTTCAGCAAGGCTGTGGTGCTGGGGCTGAGAGGATTTTGATGACAGTACTTTTTCTGGGGTTAAAGGGAGAAACAGACCAGCAATGTGGGATATTGGAGTTTGAAACAGGAGCTTATCATGAACACAGAATGAAAGCAGATGACACTTACTTTTATCTATTTGTCTCCATTTCTGTGGATTCACCCTTCACCCACACCCACCCTCCTCCCATCCTTTTCTTTTGGGTAAATAGCAGTTTTTGAACAATCTGTTAGTAGTTGCCAGCTCAGCTCCTTTGCTTTTGAGATGTATTTATCATTTGTTTCCTGATTTCTTACAAAAGACCTGCTGCCTTTGAGTTTTACAGAGGGGTCTCTTTTCTGCAAGAAAAGGAGGGAGAAACACAGGGATGCTGTTTGCTCAAAATCTGGAAAAGGAAGGAGCTTTCCCTCACCTTGTTGGTCTCACTGACCTTTTTCCCTTTTCCAGCTCTCACGCAAATTGAAATCAATTTTTTCTGTCTGTCTATCCCTTCTTGTTCTATATATCAGCCTTACATCACAGATAATCATTATTGAGAAAATCCTAGTACAGTGCACTAGTTGGAAGGGATCTTGAAAGAGTGCCTGTTCAGCTGCAAGGCAGGACCAGACGTATCTAATTGATGGATAATTAGAATCCAGCAGTCTATGAGTGGATCCTTCAGAAGATTTGGATTTCTAAACTGCTGCTGCTGAGTTATCCTTAAGAAGGACTGGCTTCAGATACGGAGCTGCCACCTCAGGAATGCCTTGCCCAGACCCACAGTCTGTCTGGCTCAGGCTAATAGATGTTAACCCAATTGCTCTGGGTTTTATTTCCAAATCAAGCCACGTCTGTTTTTGACAGTCGGCCTCCCTCGAGAGGAGCGGGCACTGCCCATTAGTGGAGTGAGCCCTGGGACTCAAGAAAGCACAGTGCACAGTGGGCTTCTCTGCTGGCTGTTGTAATATAGAGGCTTTTATCCTCTACACACTCTGACACAAATGCTGGAGCAGCAGTTACCAAAAGAGGCATTTTGGGACTGCAGCTAAGGAAGGCATCAGTGGAAATGTGTGGGAACTCCTGATCTAAAGAGTAGCATGAACTGTGGGTGTTCTCTCCAATACCTTGGAGAGAACAGAAATATGCAGAACCTGAAGTGACCTGGCCTTTCCTATCAGTGGGAAATTTAACCCAGCTGAAGAAATAAACCATCTCTTGTTTTGTGGTATGTGTTTCTGAATGCATCTGAACCTCTATATTTGGGTCATGTGGGCCAACAAGGAAGAGAGAGAGGCAAAGAAACACAGGTCTTTCATTTTCCTTTCACCTGACCCTGTCTTCCCTCCCAGATTTTCTATGGAGGGAAGATCTGGCTTTTTAGATGCAGAAAAGCTGATCCCCAAAGAAGATAAATGACTTAATATTATCCCACAGTGACTGAGACATGAAAAGATCACAGGTGTCCTGACTTTCCCAAACTTTTCACACTTTTCACTCTCTTCTCTCCATTTCTGCAAAGTGGTTGTGCACTTTAGTGCATGGGAACTGCCACACTTTATAGTCACTGAATCCCGCTTTTAAATTTGGGTCTGACTGGTAGACCTTCCTCTTGAGTCCCTAGAATTTACAGTCCCTCCTCTCCACATTTAATTGTGTTTGTAAATAACCAGTATATCTTTTGGTGGAAAAATAAAAGTGCAAAGGATCTGTTACAGGATAGATTTGCAAACTAAATCTTTCTGCTGCAAATAAGGGATACAGGGGAGGAGTCTTTTGGTGGTTTATTTCCTCCACAATTAAAAAGCTTTCATACTGCTGTAAATAAAATTCCAGTAACCATAGTCATCTGCCACCATGCGAAAATCACCGATTTTGAAGCTGGCCAAAACTGTCCTTTTGCACACCTCTGCCATTTATTGGCACTGAGCTGAAACAGAGTTTAAGTGGGGGGGTGAGGTGGGAGGAGGAGTAGCAGATGGCTGCCTGTGCAGCACCCAGCACAGAGATTTTCTGATTCAAAGGGAAGATTTTGAGGACATCGCAATGGTAAAAATACACAATTATATGTTGTGTGGTAGGTCATTACTGTGCTGACTGCATTTGTGCTTTAAGAAGCCAGAGAAAAGCCACTATATCCCAATAGCTAAGAAAGGATTTGCACGCCTGGCTGGGGATCTCAGTGCTTTATCTGCTCTAGTGAACCAAGCCTCCAGCTCCCTAAAATGCAGAGAAATGCAGTCACTCAGGACCTTTTCCTTTGCGGCTGAGTTGCATGGTCCTGGACTTAAAGGAAATTCAAATGGAGAAGGGAAGAGCCTAGGTGTGCTTGTTCCCCAAGATAGCATGCTCATTAGCTCCTACTCCTAACGCTGGATCGCCTTTTGTTGGTTGAGTCAGATATCGATGAAAATACGTTCTCGGTTACCTCAAGGTTTTCACTTTGATTATTAACACAGAAAACACTTTTTACCAGCCACTTTTTTGTGATAGGGAAAGAAAAAATATCTATGACTGTTATTAAGCTAGGACATCTTTATTTTCACATGAAGTTTCAGAGCATCATTTTCTGTCAGCTGAATATCATGATGGAGGACACAGCTTCCAGGGTACTTGCCCCATGGGCTATGGAAGGACCTTTGCACAGTGTCAGTAGCAAGGTTTGAGATACAGAGAGTGGAAAGTGCCTTGTCCCATTTTTTCCATTTCAGCATCTTCACACTGCTAAGATGTGGGCAAATTGGAAGGAGTTCAGACAAGAGCCACAAAAATGATGAAGAGCCCATGAAGAGTTGACTTATGAGGAGAGATTAAAAGAACAAAATACGTGTAGCTTGGCTAGGGGGTGACTGAGGGGGGAGGGAGGAAGGGAAGGTGATATTTATCTCCATATATTTGCAAGGATGTAAATTCCAAGGCAGGAGATGAACTACTTATGATGATACAAAGGGAGATTTACTAGAAGTTGTAGTAGGAAATTAAGCAAAGGGAATTTCAGCTGAATGTCAGGAGAATTTTGTTAAGAGTAAGTTAACAATGATAAATATTTATGTAGTGTTTTGATAGCGAGAAGGGGCAAATGGTAGCCAGGTGATTCCTGCATCCATTGTTTCTCAGTAATAGGGAAGGATTGCTTTCTACCTTGTCTTGTTATTTGAGAAAAGGCTTAGTGCAGAGGTAGGAAAGTTCTTCCTCCAATATGAAAGGTAGAGATGGGTAAAAATCATTGTCTAAGCTTAACTGGCTTTTTACTCTAGCAGTGACTTGACCTTGACCATGTTGTTCCCTGGTCAAGTGTTGTGTAAGCCAATTGCAGGTCATCTAATGCTAACATTTGTAAAGAAAAATAGATTGGTAGAACTTTCCTAGGCAACTCAAGCACAAGATGTGGCATGGCATGTTTAGAGGTTCATATTCAAAATAACACCGGAGAACTTGCCACTTTATTGGTAAAGAAATAGAAGCCAGCATCTCTGTTTTCCATCCTGGGATTGATTCACTACACAGCTCTATATTAGTAGCCAATGAATTTAACAGGAATTTTCCAATCCAAGAAAAGACACCTTCTTGGTAGGGTGGTGGAAAACTAGTAGTGGAAGACCTGAGGGCCTGAAGTGAGAATGACACTGTTCTGGTGAGAATACCAGAATGTGCTTTACAAGGGACAATCCCATTCAAGTCTGATAGGATGGAAAGCACTGGTATTTTCTGTCTTATGTGTCAACTACACTGACCCTCATCTGATGCCCACCAAAGCCACATTGGAGTCTTTCGCTTGATTTTTTCAAGTAATGGGGAATCCCAAACATGTTCTGATCTTTACACCCTCTGCCAGAGAAATATTTCACACAACTCAAAATGAAAGCAGGGTGGGTTTCTCTTTCTCTTTTTTTTTTTTTTTATACAGTGTTCAATGTCTGGGACAAAAAAAAAAATATTGTCAGATGTGTAAATGCAAATTTAATAAGCACTTAAAAAAATCCCTTAAAATCAATGCAAAATATTCCACCATGCAGTCAGTTTGATTAAAAACAAAAAAGGAGGGGAGGAAAAGGTTGCCTGAAATAAGCAAAATTTCAAGCTAATGGGAATCTCATTCATTATTTAATCCACTCCTTATCTGAAATGTACAAAAAATTGAATCTAATATGGCGTATGTATGTTGTTGTCTTAGCGAAAAGACAGGGGCAAAGGCCTGCAATTTCACTTAATATATTAAATCCTACTGCAGGCTTTGAGCCAGATTAATAACTCTAGCGAGCTAGAAAATCCCAATATATATTTTTTCTAGCTCCATGCATGATGCGGCTTGATTCATAAGCAGCTCTACCGCTGGGCTTTATTAAATACAAATAAAATATCTCTTCTATTGCAAAAGCCCACAAGGTGACAGAAAGAGGAGAAGCGACTGTCCTTGCTAGTTAAAATGTATTTTCTTTGGCTTCCTCCTCCTTACCTCAGCCCCTCAAGTCCCAGGCCCCTGGAATATTTATATAGACATAACCCTATGCATAGAAACCAGGGGGATAGACTGAAAGGAAAGAATTTGTTCCTGATCACTGGGGCATGCTTATGAAAAAGACCCTGCAGTATCCCTACCCTCAAGTGGACACGACTCAATTTTATGCCTGCTCAGGATAAGAGTTTCAGCAGCCCAGCACACTCCCTTACAGGCTGGGCTGGCTGGTTTGTGGCTGATTTAAGTGAGCTACCAAACGACTCACTGGCAGCTTTGCCACAAAACCCAGGCTGGTGCTTGCTTTTCCAGGCAACATGTCTGAACTCCAGGTTTGGAAAGCAAGAATAATGTCAGGGAAGAAAAAATGACCAGACTGACTTAAAAATCATGAGATCGGAACTGTAAAGTGGAAGTGAGAGGCTCTCTATATTTTTAAGGTTGGTTTGCAGGCCTTTCCTTGTACAGACAGTGACAGTAAAACAAAGGATTTAGGAGAAAAAAATAATAGATCCAGCCTAAAAATTGCAGCTCTACTTGGGAAATCAGCCCAATTTCAGACAACAATGAAACACATACTGTACATCCAGCTAAGGATGTTGTCCTGAAGAGGAAGAATATTCTCATGTAGTTACCACCTTTCTCTAAATGCACAATATTCAAGGCCAAGTTCTTGAGGTCCATAAAGGAGTAAATTGACAGGTCTACACAGAGAGTCAAATTATATCCCATTGCAACCCATTACTTCAGATTCTTATAATTACATTAAAAAACATTAAAAAAAACCCAAACCCATGAATATGCCTTGAGTTTAACAGTGGTAAATCCTAGCAAAAATCTGGGAACACCAGACTTTTTCAGAGAGGTAGATTTGCTGAGATAGATACAGTACAAATAATTTAGAGATGGATTCTACTCTGGAGAGGTTAGGATCAAAGTAGGCAAGTGAAGTAGTGGAAAAGAGTATCTGTTGGGGAGTGGGCAAACAGAGCTCACCTAATATAAAGCACGGGAGAGGATACCAGTTTAAGTATTCGGGGAAAAACAATGCCCTCTTAAGATTTGATTCAAGCCATCACTTGGTATTTCTAAAGCAAATAAAATAATTATAACTTATTTAACTTATTCCTCTGGAGAAAGTGTAGCTTTAAGTGTACTGGAACATGATAAAATAACCTCTCCAATGTAATTTCCCAAGCATTTTTTGTTGTTTTACTTTTTTTGCTTTTTTTTTTTTTTTTAAATTATGGATGACTAAAGATGATTGTTTAGGTTTGTTATGTTTTAATTAAAGGAAGAATTAAAATGGGCACTTAAGTTGGTTCTTCAGGCTATCAGATATCTGTCAGTGAAATAAGAAAATAGGTTTATTGCTGCTGTTGTTTTTAGGGGGAAAAAAATGCATGTAAAGTTATTTTTAAGACCACATAGGATGCTTGATGGAACTTTCACTCACTCCTGGCACAAATCCAAAGATTTCAATCCTGACTGCACTGAGCTGATGGAAGCACTCTCCAAAGGTACCAAGAACGAGGGCATGGCAGAGGAAGAGGGACAGTTTTCTCTTCTTGTCTGCAAGGCATGTCATGTTTCTGGTTGGGGGCTGCCTGTGAAGCTGCTCTGGAGTCACTGCAGCATCCCAGCCATGCTGTGAGCAACAAAAAAGATGTGGGCAACCTGAAGGGTTTTGAGGCTGACATGGGCTGCTCCTGTGTCATCTCCATAGTTGGGACAGTCCTCAGGACTGTTGTTGATAATTTATTACAGTTTGCAATGCCATGAAAGGGGAAGGTCCTATATGAAAGTAAAAGACCTGCAGTACTTAGTGCTTACCACATGCAAAATGAAAAGATGGTCCTTGACCTGAACTGCTGAGAGATGTGAACACCTGAGAGAGGCCACAGCAAACAGATGGAGGGAGAGAAAGGTAATAGAGAGCGGATTACGACTTGGTTGGGAAGTTGCAGTGATAGCACACCAGCTGCCTCATGGGTGTTGAGTGGTTTGGAAGTGTCACTGCAAAGGTGAGTTTCAAGGAGGGATGGTGAGAAGGACTCTATAGTAGATGCCTGTGATGTTGGCAGGACTTTCACATCCCTGGTACACAAAGGTCTCTGGACAGTAGAAACAGCTGACATAGCTTTGGGGGTAAGCCAACACTACCATGCTGTTAGGATGTTTATCTGAACCAACCTTTGCAAAAGGCTCTCCCATGCCTACCTCAATATTAAGGATGCAGAGGCATTTGAGGACAGAAAGCATCATTTCTCCTGACCTTCCAGCTATAATAGAGGCCATGGGATTACAGTGATTCCTGCACCAGCCCCCCATCATTTAGGCTGAATCACAGAAGCTCTTTTGGAAAGACATGCAAGGCTAATAAAGAGCTTTCAAGGGGGATGGCGTCTCACTTTTATAGGGTCTGTTTCTGGTTGCATAGCATGTGAAATATAGTAAGTATATATTCTTGGTTTTTGATTGTTAAATGGGTATAAGGGCCTTTCTGAAAAGCTCAGGGTTTTTGAGAACAATCATGTGTACTGCAGAGACAGCAACTGAAGGCTAATTTGAAAAATTCACACTGGACACTGGGCTGAGATGTGCCCTTTAAATGATGGTCAGTGACCCAGGAAGAATTTCCTGAGTGCAGGAGAACCTCAGCGGAATTGTTTCATGTCTGCAAGAGTGTGGCTAAGCAGTTTAAATGGAAATAGTACTGAGGGTAGGTATATTGCTTTCCTTTGGCTTGCATTTAAAGTGCTTATCCTGTGATTCAAACACTCATGATTTTTCACAAACTTAAGTTCTACAGAAGCTTTTTCAAACTTTAAAAATAAAAAGTCAGTAAAATTCCAAATCATTATTTTAATATATAATTTTCTCCGTGTTATGCCCCAATTGCCATGTTACCTCTTCTTTTATGGAGTCCTCTACATGCAAAAGGTCCACAGTTGATAAAAAGTCAACTAGGAGCATAAGCAATGACACTTTAGCTAAAGTGGTAGGATTCGGCAGCTGGGTTTTGTCAGTGCCACAGAGCTGGATTATCACAGAGCTTGAGTGGGACATGAGTATTAATGAAAAGGAGGAGACAGCGAGAGGGGTGGCATTTGGTTTCACAAATTCATTAGCTAACTTGTCTAGCTATATGCTAGTGAATGACAGGAAGCATGTTTTCTTTTGGAACAGTTTTGACCACACCAGAGTCCTGATTATATTTGGACACAAAATGGAACCGGAAAATAAAAATTAACTATAAATTATAGTTTAAATTATCCCCAGAAATGATGAAATTAACTGAGCCTGACATTGTTGTCAGCATTCTTCTAAACTTCTCCCATCCATTACAAACCCTTTTCTCTGTTGAAATCATGTTTGTCTAGTTTGTAAGCTCAAGTATACAGTCCAAAACCACACTGCTAAGAAATTGTGCTAGGACTAGGACAGAAAATTGATTAGTCCGTTTTCTCTCTTCCAACTTAAGAGAGGAGTGAAGCAGTAAATAGCGTTAATGCTGAAAAGTGAATTAGATTTCTAACACTGTTTCTGCCTTAATAGTTTTTTCCATTTGCTAATAGCCCAGATAATAGCAACTGCCCTTCAATAACATGTGTTGTTTTGTTTGTATCTTTCTTCTGACAGCATCTTTTTAAAACAACATGTTACAGCTCATTCATGAAATAGTTATCAATTCTGTGCTTGTTTGTTTCTTCAGGCAAGCTAAGTATGTCCTTGTTAACACTGGCTGTCAGGCATTGTGTACCTGCAGGCTGTGCTTAGCTCCCTCCTTTTAAGGGTCTTTCAGTCAATTAAAATTGCAGATACAAATTTCAGGTGCTTTGAAACATGGCTTTGAAATCCAAATGCCGATTTCACACTTTGTTAGGAAGCCGAGCTGGACAGAGACCAGTGGTGGCGGCTGCTCTGTCCCTGTGCTGGGCGAGCAGTAGGCAGGATCAGGAGCATCCCTTGAATGCCGAGGATGCTGAGCCAGAATGGAGTGTGAGCTCTACAAGCAGGATTATGGAGGGGGGGGCGTCACCCCACTCCAAAGCTGCTATCATATTCCTCTCATAAATTCCTCCTTAAGCATACTTTTACCTTCCACACTGTTCTTGTCAATTCTAGTTTTCTTATCTCCTCACTGCTGTGTCTGAACACTTTCCAATAGTGTCCTAACCAGCTGGGCTATTATGTCACCTGTAGCTAATTTTCTTTATCATTATTTCCCCAGCAGAGTGAGCAAGGCTAGTTTTCAATAGGGTTTCTTTTGTTTCTGCCTTTGCAATAAATGTGCTGTTCCATGTGAGCATTTGAATCAGGAGCTTAAATTGGGAACAAGAATTTGGTGTGTCCAGAATGCTCCTTTTGTTCCTGTGTTCTTTCCAAAATACTATGTTTGTCTTGAAAATTATGCTTCCCGGTTAAGTTATCCATATGGAGAAAAAGTCTGTTGGTCTTTCAGAGCTTGTGAAATATAGTCCATAATGTACAGCATTAGGCCTCTTCCACATGCCTAGTCCATGCCTTTTAGGTATTCCCCATGTGTCCTTTGCTGATTAAGTGACAATCTGTGATTTGGGATTGCCTGGCAAATTTCTTTTCTTTCATTGTACCAGTCTTCCCAACCCACCCCATCAGTCTGTTTTATCCAAGCATTTGAATGCCTAAGTTATTAGCAAACTAGGGCAGAGATCTTTTACTTTGGGGTGTCTATTCAGTATTTTTCCCAAGTATTTAATCTCAGATTGGTGACTCTAAAGATCCAGTAATTTGTAATTGCAATTACTGAATGCTGACAGTTATATGGTATGTAAAAAGAGCCTTTTAGCTACATACTGCATTTTATCCAAGTTTATCACTGACATTTCATTCAAATAATAAATCTTATAAAGTTTTAGTTTTGTAGATATAGCCAGCTAGACCAGAAATGTTTGCCGAGAAGTGTTACTTGGTTGTTTCTGACACAGTATCCCTGGCAAAATACATGTTTAATTATACTATGTTCTTTCAACGTATTTGGGTAGTTCAAAGACCTATGACCTTTTTTTTTAGCTTCTCTAATTTATTTAAGATAAGTGAATGTTACTTGGAACTGTTACTTATTTGGATCTCAGAATATCCATCTAGCGTTTTTTGTTAATTGAAATGCCGTAGTTGGAATTTGTATCTTTTAGAAAGGAAACTGATGAAATTGACATGGAATAATTATTTCCTAAGCATGTTCTCAAATCCAGTTGGATAGCCAAATTCCTTGTTCTGCGACAATGTGGAAAGCCTGTACCTAATCCCTGGGTGACAGAACTCACAGTTACCTAGGGGAAAAAGATCCCTTGTGGTGTGTCCCTGGGAAGGACTCCTCTCTCCTTTGTTATAAGACAGTTTTGATTGTTTGACATTTTATGAGACTGGCTTACACTCCCCGTGCACACAATTCTCACTTAGCAGATGCTTTGACTTGCTGGTACTTTTATCCTTTTCAGGTCTGTATCTCTTCCTTTGGTTGAAGCTTTTCTGAATTGGGAAGAAAATGATGCTGCTGCAGGGTTGCCTGCTTCCCCCATCCCTAAGCAAGCCTTCCATTCTAAGTTCTGCAGGGAGGTGAATAGATCTTGGTGAGATGAGCATGGGAAAAAGTTTCTGGAGTGCAAATTTGATAAATTACTAGCGAACGTATTATTTGTTGTACTTTGATTGTGATTGGTCCAGACATCACCCTGTTTTTTTTATGAGGTTATTTCCTTGAGATTAAGCAAAACGTAATAGTGTGATGGAGTTGAAGTTTATAGGGAAAGAGGTTAGAACATTCATTAAACTTTTCTGTGTTTATCTCACTCTTCTTGCAAGACAATTTCTTTTAAAGCCAAAGCCAGATACTTGAATGAAAAATGACCCATCTCCCTAGCTCTCCTATCCACCACATCTCATGAAAATTGACCTCTCCATTAGATCAACTGATCAGCGGAGCATAACCCAGGTTTAATGGCTGTCAAAGGGAAAACCAATTTAGTATCAGCTACTTTGAAAGGAATGCATCTGCAGGACTTTGAACAGACCGATCAGATCTTTTATTTCTGATTGTTGTGATAAGTCTTTGCTAAACTTCAAGAAATGTTCTCTCACAGCTGTCCCTTTACTACTGGTTCTTTGTGCTAAAAATAAGTTACTGGGTGTTTCACAGGAGGTGCTGTCAAAGCCTGGACTTATGCGTATGCATGAGGACTATCATGTCACCCTTTTGAGGTACAGATAAGGGATCTATCGTTTCTTAAACCTGCTAAAATTTTTGCATTTCTTTTCAAGTGTCAAAGAGGATTCACCTAGCTTAAATACCACAATTTTCTCAAACTATTGTCTTCTGGATATATAATTCATTTCCATCACAAGTTCTAAAGTTAAATAAGATATTTCATGTGCTGTAATTTTTTTTCAACTAGCTCCACGTGCTTCTTCTTTCTGAAATTAATCTTTGCTCATGGGATCCAGACTTAACCATATGCGAGAGCTGCAGTATATGTTAGGAAGGTGGGTAGGTTAGTTTATTTTTTGGTAGAGGACAGTTAAACACTTAGACATGGATCCAAGAAGAAGGTTTGTGAACCATAAGACCGTAAGATCTGTATGATAGATCAAGCTGATAAAGATTCCATTTTCCTGTGGGGTTTTGATCAGCATTCCTCATGAGTGATTTGGATTACCCTGACCTAAATCTCCATACCATGCAAGGTTTCAGTGCAAAGTACTTGTTAATTCACATTATTCTCAATTCATAAGAGTTCCTAGTTGTTTTTTTTCTCCTTTGTTCCTTCTCCTGTTGCATGTCTTTCAAATGTCCAGTTGTAATCTGCAACTTCTGTGGCTTTATGACAGGGTAAAAAAAGGTATAAATAAAAAATTATCATTTGGGACCTAGCATAAACATTCCTCATTCATGTTCCAGGGTTATTTGTGTCTCTGCAGTGCCTGATCTAGTGGAATTCATTGCCATATGAGCACAGTCAATAATAATAATTTTACAGGCTTTAAACACAGAAAAGAAGAGAAATATGCATGGAGAAACTAGTAAATAAAAGAAAGAATCATTTTAAACAGAGTAATGCAAAGCTTCCAAAAATGCAAAGCTTCAAAATGCATGACTTAAACCAACCTTTTAATGATTAGGCTTTAGGAGGAAAGTTTCCATGGGAACATATTATCTCATCAGTCTCTACTTCAGTGTTCCCTGTGTCCTCAATTGAAACAGCTGGAACTGGCTAATTTATGCCATTTCATTTGTTTTTCATTGTATGAAACTTTTTTCTGTGTGTGTTTCAACTGCAACACCAAAAAGTCAGTCTCTCTTTCTCTCCTCCTCCTTCTTTCTTGGCCCAATGAATGTTTAATTATTTATACAAGTGGAGTATCTCCAAGAGAAGAGAGAGAGAGAGAGAGGGAGGCAGTAAAATGGAGAGAAATTGTTTTAGCTTTGCTGGTGTGGAGCTGATCCCAGTCTTGAAATAAATATCAGCCTTTTTGTGCTTGATTATTTACCAGTTAGAAAAAAAAAAAAAAAAAAAAGAAAGAAGAGAAAAATCATGAACCTCTAATAAATAATTCAGGCTACTCCATCTGTGAAAATGTTGGATTTGGCCTAATTTTCCTTATAAACAAAGACCATCATCTGCTCCAGAAAATAAAATCTGCAGAATTTAAGTTCTGAAGGGGCATTTTTTCCCTGCCAAGATCTGACATATTTTTGTACACATACACACCATTAAAAAGCCAAACGAGGAAATTATAACAGAAAATTAGGTAAGTTACCTGTCATTCGTATGTCTGGTAAAATGTCAGTTATTTAGGGTTATGTTGTTGAAAAACAGGTAGATAAGAAAGGAACTTTGTTGAGCTTTGCCAGGTTTTGCTATTCATTGTCTAAATCCCTTTGGCAGCAAATGTTAGATACGAGATACTCAACTAGAAAGGAGACTTCATTATTAAGGCTTGTGATGGAGCTTGAAGGACAAGAAATAACTCCACTTTGGTTTTTATTCTGTATTGCAGAGAATGGACATCTCTTTTGGATTTAAAATCCTTATGATTAGTAGTTTTAGCAATTCTACCTCTTCCCTGGAGATTTTGTCTTCAGAACCCTTGAGAGATACCATGAGTGCAAGTAGATGTTATTATCTGCAGGTCACCTGATGTTAATGAACTTATAGAGATCAGCTGCACCCCTGAGTAGTTTCTGGGACAGAAGTTCCAGGTAATAAAGGGCTAAGGATTTGGGCAGCCTGAGGTTCAAATGAAATGGGATCTCACCATGGGCCAGACTATGACCATGAAATGGCTAAAGTCTCATCTTCTGTCTTCTATGTTTGAAATAAAAGTGTGAGGGTATTGGCATTGCAGATGACTTTTCAAGGTTTTAAGAGTTTATATACTTAATAGTGGTTAAATGACAGCGGAAAGGCTTGTGAGAAACTGACATGGGCATGGAAGGAAGGTGTACCAGGCTCCAAGTCTTGGTGTATATTCTAGGAAATAGTGTTCAGACCTGAATTTATAGACTTCAAAATGATGGTGAAGTTGCAAGGAAGGGAATCTTGATCCACAACTTAGCAAACTTCAGCAAGAAAAAAATGGTTGAGGGAACTCTGAGAGGCTTTGGGTAGAAAAAGTTGTGTGATGCTAGCAGGTACATCAGACCCATGACAAATGTTTCTTTGCATTTGGCTTGTTCCTTTCATTTCACCGAGGTTCAGGGGAAGAAAAAAAAAAAAGCCAAATTTTATCACAGCTTGTTTGGCAATTATTGTATTCATGTATGCATGAAATTTCTGATGAGAACTTCTCAGGGAGAGTTTGTGGCTGAATTACCATCATTTCTCTCTCCTAAAACTCTAAATATGTTAATGGAGGTTGGTGCACAAAATTGGTTTTAATGTAACTTTAAAATTAGTTCAGTCCAATAGAAATTTTCTGAAAGTGAAGTCTTTCTGAAAAACAAATTAAAAAGCTCAGAATGGCAGTTCTCCATCAGCAGTTAGAGTGGAGAACTCAGCTTTGCAACATCTGAATCAAATCCAGCTGTCTAGACATTTCGGACAGGTGGGATATGTATCTGACTGTCACACATACATGTTTCTATTCAACAGTAAATGTAAAAGATGTAGAGGAAAATTTCATCATAAAGTGTTTAGGGAAAAAAAAAAAAGAAAAGGGCTTAATGTTTCTCTTCTGGATTCAACCCAAAAAATAGCCACATTATAAAATTAAATAGAAGTGGACTCTTGGAGTATATCCAGCTTGCTGGACACTGCTCACAGGGCTTTGCTGAGCTGTGACATTACTTTAGAAAGAAAAAAAATATCCACATGACCATTTCTGATATGCTTTTGATGCCTTTATGACGTGGCCTCCTGTGCTAGGGTGGACATAAGCTGTGAGGTGCAAAGGCCAAATAGCATTTCTGAGGCTGCTCTGGTCAGATGCTGTGAAGTGGGTGCTAGAAGGCATGTTCTTGTCGTGAGGCCTACCCACAGGCACAACATCAGGGCTGAGATGGATAAAGTGGAGCCAAGAAGTGGAGATAGGGAAGGATAAGCAGGATTTTTTGGTGGGGTTCATCCAGGCCTACAGTTTTGACAGCTCTCCCTAGCTGTCAAGTTAGCCTCTGCACTCCCCTCCTGTTCTGTGGAGGTACGGTGAGTGCTGTCTGGAGTTGTTGTACCATGAGAGGAAAGTGTTTGTATCATGTGGGTTAGAGCAACAAACCTGACCAAATTCCCCAAAGGGAACTATTCTTTCTGAGGCTATCAACACCCTGTTTGGGAGATTTTCTTCTTTCTTTCTTTCCTTACAGTGTTTCTCACAATCTGAACAACATTTTAAAGAGCACTGCACAGACTGCAATAAAAAAGAATCACAAAATCATAGAGTCATTATGGTTGGAAGAGACCTTTAAAATCATCAAGTCCAATCATTAACCTAGAACTGCCAAGTTACTACTAAACCACGTACTACTAAACCAGCACTACATCTGCACATCTCTTAAATACCTCTAGGGATGGCAACTCAACCACTTCCCTGAGCATCCTGTTCAAATACTTGACAATCCTTTCAGTGAAGAAATTTTTCCTAATATCCTATCTAAACCTCACCTGCTGTGTTTTGAGGCTATTCCCTTTTGTCCTAAGGGGAGAGGCTTTCCTCGGGGTCCCCCTTCCACCAGAGCAGAGCAGCCATGGATGGAGACCTGCCTTTCCTCTTCTCTTGCCAAGCCAGACACAGTCTTACAGGGAAGAAAAGAACAAAATGAAACTCACTTTTGGGATCAGGAGAGCGAGATAGGAATAACTCCTCTTTCCGGCCCTAGATTAGCTAATTTCTGAGCGATGACACTCTGTTAGGCATTGGGGAATCAGGCTGTCCAGCCCCTCACTGACAGAAAATCAGCCCTTTCACAAGGATCAACTTATTTTTATTTCATCAACACCCAAATCCTGGGGAACAGCCCTGTATGTGTATATGTGTGTGTGTAAGATAGTTATTAAAGAACCCATCTTTGACCTCTTCACTTTCAGCAGAAGGTTATTGTCTTCAGTAGCACATCCAGATCGTAATTCCCTTTGATCCTCTGAAACTTCAGCTCAGCCACCTGATGTAATTTTCAACCCCCTCTCCAACTCCTTGCAATCCCTCCTCTCCATCCACCTTCCTTCCCCATCCCCCCCAAACATTCAAAGACATTATAGCAGGAACTAATTTTGTCTGGACTATTATTAGATCATGAGATCAGGGCAACATAGAGGTCGTAAAATGTTTCATTCTCTCTGAATGGCCATCGTGCCCCTATCAGGTACCATAACGTTAGGTTTGCTTATTGTGCAGATTGCTTGAGTTGCAAATTGCACATTATCCAGCTTAAACACCTGGCATTTACATTCATTATAACCCTGACACCCCCCCTTTATGGCCTCCCACGAGGGCCTTCCAATTGGTCAGAAGCGCAAATGAATGTTTTATGATTATGATGAATAATGTGAGGGGCTGTGGAAGGGAATGGGAAGAAGAAAAAAAGGAAAAGAAAAAAGGAAAAAACAAGAAAGAGATGGAGACAGAGGGAAGATTTTATAGAGCACTTTGACGCTGCACAGTTTTTTGCCATAGAAGTGCAGTGGCTGGAAAAAGGACTCAGGATAGCCGAATGGAGCTAAACTAGACAAAAATAGTTTCCAGGAGCAGACAAAGATGGGTCCTGGCTGAAAAAGAGAAGGGTGTTGGAGTCCAGGTACTGTACAAAGTGGAGAGAGGGGTTCCTGGTGGTGTTTCTTGTTTCTCAGTAATTTCAGGCCAATCGCTGCATATCATTCCATGCCTCAGTTTGGCCGTAAGAATAGATCAGGAGTGGATTCAGCACCCACTGTTCCTCCTCTTCTGTCCTCTCCAGTCCAGGACCTTTGCACTGACACTGCCTCTTGCCCCAGCCTGTCCAGATCTCACACTTCTCTTGAGATAAGGGACTTGGAGACTTGCTGGTAACTTGAGGTAGAGCTCAAAGTGGTTTGGGTGTGGGTTACTGTAACATCCAAATCAAGAGCTATTCTTTCTGTGTTTTCTGGCCTCATTTGATGGCACAGAGTAGGGTCATAGCTTTGAATTAGGAAGCTGCAAACTAAATGCATGAAGCCATTTACCGCACTACTTCTTGGGTCTTTGGCTTTTTATTGGCTCCTTTGTTTCTGCTATCAGTGTCTGCTGGGCCACTCTATCTCAAGAAGTCATGCTGTATTCTGAACTTGGGTGTTATATTTTCTATTTTATTTCTCAGCCGAGGCCTAGTTCCACTACCCTAACGCTGTTATACCTCAAGATTGTTTTTCAAGGGGCAGCAGAAGGTGGACAGAGTTTATCTCTTGCTTCTGAGGCCATCTTCAAAGCTGAGGAGCCCAGACTATAATTTTGTTTTCAGGAATGCTGTAGCTATTTTTCCATTGATTTCAGTGGACCAAGGACTGTAGACTTATTTCATAGGCTGTGGTCAGACAGAAAAGTTGAAAAGAACAGTCTCTCTCTTGTGAGTCTTTCATAGCCTAACAAGAGCCAGAAAATTGCCTCTGGCTTTGCTAGTGCCACATCTTCCCTCAGGAGGCATGCAGAGATCATTCCAGGATGCTCCAAGAAGGCAAGGAGGAGGATGGGCCAGGAGCAGGGAGGGAGGATTATAAATGAGACTCCATGTCTCCAGAGATTGTTTCTGTAGCTTAAATGATTTTAATTAATAAATAAATAAATTGGATTGAAAGTTGCCCAGGAGAGAGGCTGAGGTTCTGAGATATTTTTAACCCCCCACTCCTCCCTCCTCTGATTTTGTTTTGCTTCATCTCTGAGCGGGATCTGCTGGGTTGCTGCTGTTGGTTGCTGGGTACTGTTGTGTGTGTCTTGGTCTGGACTAATGAGAATTTACTGTGATGGAAAGCTCATGGCGAGGGCAGAGATGGGCTTGGCTGTTATGCACAGGGCTTGTGTGCAATATAGACTATCAGCTGGGCAAGGGAGGGAGACTTTAAAGGCCAGTTTTGTTACAGCCTCACAATTTAGAAATAATTAAGTGCCATACTGATAACGAGAGGTTTTAAACACAGGCTTTGGGGCTGAGCAAAACTGAGCTGGTCGAATTGCAAACTGCTTTGTGTTGCTTTCTTTCACTTTGCCTTGGTCCACTTACTTAATAATGTGCATTGAGCTCCAAGAAGTCACCTACCCACAACACCGAGTCCTACATAAATCCTAAATCATAAAAAAAAGTGAGTCAGTCTTAGAACACTCAAGCAGAAAAAGCAGGACTATAACACAAAGACTAGCATGACATCCAGTTTGGATAGAAAAAACATTTCTGAGGAGTCATCTGTCTGAACTCTTTAAACCAACATAGCAGAGAGCAATATTAGGAAGACAATGGGATAAATGTGGTTGATTGTCCCATACCGAGGACACCTATTTGTCAGTAGTCTTGTACTCTACTGGTATGTAATGTAGGAGCTCTGTCTAAAAGCATAAATCTTGCTTGATTGCTGTGGAGGATTTATCTTGTGGACAGAAGTGAATTTATAAGCCTAGTGGTTGGTCCTCAAAATGAGAATGTGACTGTATTATCAAGGAAGCCCATGTGGTCCTAGATGGTTGTCAGCACATGGCAGCCTTCAAATTTACGCACTGTTTAATTTTTTAAAAAAAGCCTCTTAATTGAAATCAGCCACTGATGAAAATAAACTCTTTGCCTACCATAAGCACAATGAGATCAATTCAGCAATACTCTTGACCTAAGAGTTTCTTATGCCAAAGTCCTACAAAACTCAATAGGAATGAAATCATCAGGATTCTGTGGAAACAGGTCTGAGAGGGCATATAGTCTATTTGGTAATGTTTTGATCTTCTGGATAGATAGCTATGAATGTTTCAATATATCCTAAAGATTTTTCTAAGATCACACAACTCAATCCTATAGCTGTATATATATCCAAGTTTCCTCTCTCATGTATCTGTAGATAGTATATCTATTTGTTGTACCTAAGATAGCTATGCAAGTGAAAAAGATTAATCCAATGAGGAGGGGACCTTGTGTGTTCACCAATGACTTGAAAATTACACTCATATAATTGAATGTTGCTAGAACTGCTTGACTAAACCAACAGTCTGTTTCTACTTCCAGAGAACATTCAGTTTTGGGTCTCACAGAAAAAGTCCTAAATTCCACATAAAGGATATGTACAGAATAAACTGAATTTCTTCTCAGTTTTGTTCCTATGCAGTTGACTTATGCCTAGAAGCATGAGGGTTATTTCCCTAGCATTTCTTAACCAAGACAGTGCAACTGTGAATGTTCTCATTATGCATATAAATGTCTAATCCTATTTGGAATTACGGTAAGGTCTTGGCTTTCGTGGAACCTTGTGGCAATTTGTTGCACTGGGTAATTATGCAGTGTATTTAAAAAATAAATAAAAATCTTTTGTCTGTTTCAAATGCATGCTCCCTTTCAGTTTAGTGAGACTCCCCGTTAAACTGGTAATATATGCATGTATGTAATTTTGCAGGAATTTCACAGAAAGCCTGCTGATCAGGATAATGATTTCATGGAAGAACAAGGACTGTGTTTTCTGATTTCAGGAATTTCTTTATGGGCACCTGTTTCTTCAATTTTGAGCATATGTGTTTATCTGAATATTGTTACCACATAAGAAAAAAAAAAAAAAGATGTAGGTACACATTCAGTTTATGTAACAAGATTCTGGAGTTTCAGGTTGCCATTTAAAAAGAGGGTTTGAAAGAATATGTAAAAAGGAATGCTGCTGGGCAGCATATCTGGGAACATGATGGATCTTCCATCAGTAGGAGATCTTCACATGAAAACTGGATTGCTTTTTTAAAGTGTACTTTATCCTAGACAAAATAGAGAGACCTGATGCAGAAGGTATTGTTTGAGATTCTATGAGAATGTTTTGTATATGAGGTCAGATTACAAATCACACTGTATCCTTGTATTCCTAAAGTCTCTGAATCTAAAAGATGTGGTGAATTTTCTGGTTTTTTGTTACTGTTGTTAATCATTTTGTTAGACAATTTTGTATTTAACTTTTGTTCCAGGTTGTTGGGTTAGCATTGTCCCACTTGTTATTGGCTTAGAAATGTATCGGTTTGTTTGTTTGGGTCATATTTTAAATAAAAGTGTTGCAGAAGTTGCTGTTCAGAATAAATGATCTTTGAATTGAGTAGGTTGTTATCAAATTTTAAGCATTCTATAGAAAATGAGTCAATAAACCTGATGCTATAGAATAGAAAACAAAATCTTTTCAAGGGGAGTTTTCACCATTCTTATAGGACATGAGAAGCTTGGTCTGAATCTCTCATGAATTTTACTACATGGTGCAAAATATTTAAGGATGGCTGATCGCTTTCTGTTAGATCTAATGGTTGAGAAATGAGACAAAGATGGAGACAGTGAAAAGAAGTGGAGGTCTGTTACCCTTAATGATTTATACTAGCTGATGTTTTGGCCTAGAGTCCTTAATTATCATTCAAATTTGCAATTTCCTCTTAATTGTTTTATAGAATCGTTAACTTCAGAGTGCCTTTTGCATGGTTTCATACAGGGCATTTATCTGACTCTAATCTTCCTTTTGAAGTTTGCTCTTCCTTAGCTATATTTTTTCCCACTTTATCCAATTTTCCCCTTGGTATCTGCAAGGGGCTAATATTGTGTGAATCTACAGTAACAACACACAGTTGCCACTCATAAAATGATTTTCAAACATGAGAAACAGAGCATTCAATTTCCCTGTCCAGAGCTGCATCCTTAAGTTGGCATTGATAAATTTTCTCTTTATTTGGTGTCACAAAAGCCAAGTCCAGAGAGATTTCCCGATGCTTCTGGATCTCTCCCTTTCTATCTGCATGATGGCCAGATCCCTTTCTGCTGTGAACCAAGGAAGGGCTGCACTGCAGATGCTGGTGGCTGGCACAGAGCTTGCAACGTAAACCAGCTCAAGTTGGTGGAGCCATGACACTTCATGCCGTTTCAGAGTCAGCAGGGAATGGTGGACCGTTGACGGGACTTGTACTTTAGCTCAGCTCGTAGTTCCTTCTCCCTTCCGAAAAAATACCCCAAACTTCCAGAGTGATGGTCCATCTCACCCCATCCTCCTCCTCCTTCCCCAACTAGATCATGCTGTGAGTCTGCAAAAGTTTAGCAGTAATTAGTGCCGACCTCTAGCTGCTCACTGCTTGCTAGGAATCTGGGTTGTCAGCTCCGCCTGTCAGAGGGCTGTGAGGAAATGAAGCATTCGGAGGCACAGAGAAGTGGGAAGGAGGAGGAGAGATGTCCCCGCGCTACAAAGCACATTGCTATTAAAGTGTCAGTTTTTTGGTTTACTGTTGCAGTTTGTGTGAAGAGTTTATGGATCAGCAGATAACAGTAATTATCACAGAGACTTTTCTGCTAAAGTCTAATCTAACCTTTTATAGTTTTGTACCAGAGGGCCTCCTTCTCTTCACCCCCACTCTCCCCCCTCGTATTTTTAAGAGCTTATTTGGTCATTTTATTATTTTATTTTTATTTTTTATGGCCACTAAATCATCAAAGTTGACATCAGACACCTTCACACAAAAAAAGAATGCATAGATTAATTGAATGAGGGGGTGGATGGTAGGGTTTTATTAATAATACTAATCTGGAGAGTTTATTGTAGCAAAACCCAGGAACAGATTAAGTGTATTAAAAGGAAAGGGGGAGGAAGAGTGAAAAAACTCAGAAATGTTAGCCAAGGTGAGTGTTAAAGCACTTGAAAATTTATTGATCACATTCAGGCCCTACAAATACTAGTCCCAATCCAGAATCATTCTGTCAAAGGCAATGCCTTTACTCTCATTTGGGAGCAGAATGGGAGGGCTTATCCTGAAAGTGGCAGATTGAAGAGAAATTAAAAATATATCATCACCATGACTGCTAGAAGAGATTGAAAAAGTGCCACAAGGCAACTTTTTAGCAGTTCTTATTTTTTGTTTGTATTTTTTTTTAAAGGATACTGTTTGGGATAAAAATATTGTGAAACTTGTTGAGATGTTTTTTGCTTTTCTTTTGTTGAAATACAATTTTTCAATGAAAATGTTTGAAATGCTTATAAAACATGGTACATCATTGCAACAGAGAGACAAAGCCTTTCATTATTTTTATTGCTGCTGCCACTGAGTTTGCTGTGTAAGCATTATTAAGAGGTCCTGATGGGGTTAAACTCTCACTTTATAATACTTTTTTCCTCCCTCTTTCTCCTGACTCCAAGTCCTCCAGAAGGAAAAAGAGAAGGGGAAGTAACTCTCAAAACTAATAATCGAAGAGATCAGGGACACATTTTTCTTCCCCCAACCCTTGTATTTTCCTTCAAAACACAAGAACAAGATTTCATTTTCTTTGTTCACATTTTTATAATATGGTAAAAATCATCCCCAAAAGGTTATTTATGTCTGTTTGTTTGGAGTATGTATATGTATGTTTTTGATAGTCTCTTGATTCACAATAGCAGTTTGTCAGTTTGCAGAGGTCATGACAATAATCAGAGCCCCCGTACAGTAAGTGCTATACAGACATCTTGGATGAGCTGGGAACTGCTCTAAAGAACTTTCAAATTCAATGGGGAATGCTGGAAAATCTAATTTCTAGGGTGAAAACTGGGGCATAATGAATGAGATATCTGATCCTTGCAGCATAAGTGGCACTGACCACCCTAAAGGTGGCCATGCACAGCATGGTTGTAACTAGATGTCAGAGTAAAGGACAGCTCAGTTGTGCCAATTCTTTGAGACCCTTGAGTCTCTGGATTTTTGGAAATCCTACTCAGTCTCATTTCTGATCACATTTCTAAATAGGCAGTTGATGATTCTAAGGACGAATGGAGTAAGAGTTGGAGTCGCATCTTTTGAATGTAGGATTTTAAGCTCTTCTAGTCATGTGTAAGCTATCTTGCCATGATGTTGCCACCGTAGCCTGGGGCTGGGGGCAATTGCTTCCTATTTCAGTGGGGAAAATGAGATATTACCCAATATGACCTGCACAGTTATCGTCCCTGTGTAAGAAGAAGATATTGTTAATGAATCATACAGAGGAAACTAAGAGTGTAAGGGAGCTTGGTGTGACACTGAAGAAGTCTTTGTCAGCTAACACTTTCCACATGCAACAGATATAAATAAATCTCTTCATCATCCCCATCCACCAGCATAAATGCTGGGATTGAGATTGGTTAGAAAAGAAGCTAAAGCCAAACCAAGTGTTATTAAGACATCTGTGTGTCTAATGAAAAGTTACTAGGCAGGAGAGAGGCACAAATCATTATGAATCAATTTAATCTCCGCCAAAAATATGCAGTGTAATTCATACCAGAGTTTGAGTTAAATGTGGACATTTTAAATATAGTGGAGTGTCAGGGCTGTCTCCTCACTAGGCTAGCCTTTAAAGAGTTACGGTATTTCATCTGCCAGTCCAAGAAACATTCACAACAGAGGAACCATGCAGTCTATAGCTCTATATATTCACATTTACCGTGGGTGACTGAGGCAGTGGTGAGATACATAAATTATTTTTTTTGTCATCTCCTGAATCTGTATTTTTGATAGTGATGGAGGACATGGTTGGGTGAGATCCTATCTCTGTTGTGACATGTATTTGAATCACAGATGACTTAATTTGGCATTGTACTATTCTAAATCAAGTTCTAAGAACATTATGGAGTCATAGAATGTTTAGAGTTGGAAGGGACCTTAAAGATCGTCTAGTCCCATTTGCTTGGACACAGTAAGTGATAGAATGGTTTGGGTTAGAAGGAACCTTAAATATCATCTTGTTCCAAAACGCTGTGCCATAGGGGCAAGTCTATGCAGTCAGCGCAGGCAGCTTCCCCATTTTTTTTTGCTTTTTCTCCATGCTAAGCAGGTAGGATTTCAGGTCTCCAAAGCTGATGAGGTACAAAATACCAAGTGTGAAGTGGCATTGTTGAGACATCAAGGAACAGTCATGAAAGGGAAAATGCAAATAAGCAGTACTGAGGTAAACTATAGTCTCTGGAAAACCACAAGGCAAAAAACATTTTTTTTTTTTTTTAAAGAAATAAAATTAGACTGCACAGCAGTCACACTTAGAGGTATAAAACATGCCAGGAGGACTCAGTGGTTGTTATTTTTCCTGCCTAAGCAGCAATGTTGGTACACACAGCCTTGGAGCACAAACCCATCACTGGAGCAATCCACCTGCCATAACCTGCTCACAACTCAATTGACAGGAAATGTCCTCACCATACAGGCCTGTTTCTGGCCCTCAGTGTAGGGATGAACTCACCTAGGAGAATATTAGGTGCTTTAATGTAACATATTTCTGGATGCCAGGCACTTCTTTACTGGTTTTTACACTATCATCCAGAAAGTTCTGGTTCAGCAAAAATTAAAAAAATCACACACACCCCCCAAAACATCCCCAAAACTTTAATCTTCCTCCTTAAGTATATGAGCCCAGCCCTCTTCAGCTTTAAATGACAGAGGTGTAGCATGAAAAATTAATGTGAAATGTAGCAGTTCACTTAGCAGGAGAGCAGACTTCTGATGTTTGAGGTCTCTGAGAAGCCTCTCTCAAATGGCAGAGTGGCACTGGTGATCAGGCTTTGCTCTTGCTGGATTTATCACAGTTTAGAGGATTTGGACTATTCTAGTCAACTGTGTAAACAAAGTTTCTTTCTTTTTTTGTTTTGTTCTGAATTTGACAGACAGAAGAAAATAAAATGCCCATCTTCCAGATAGGCATAAAACTACTGAAAGGTAGTTTTATTTATGACATAATAGGAAATATTTTTCACCTTGCAGAAAAAAAAAAATAAAAGAGAAGTTTTTCTCCTCTTCCCCATACACTTAAAATTACTTTTTTCCCTTCTGTGAGTGCCTCAAATTTTGACATTGTTTTTGTAATCTCTGGCCCCTTTCTTTGGCCCTCAGCGATATTCATTATTGTTTATCTAAGTCCTTCCTCACTCACCTGAATATATGTTTTAAAGATTGAATTTCTTCCCCAGAAGTAACCCTATTCTATTTTCTCCAAAAACTGGAAGGAAATTGTTTCTGGGAGGGTATATGGCAGCTTGGATTGCAAAGGCTACTGGCATCTTCTTTCCTGAGTGCCACACCATGTATTCAGCAATGCTATTATTGCTACTGGTCTTTTCATTTCTGAAATTAACCACGTAACCAAAGGCAGCAGCTCATTTCATGGTTTTGCTGGAATGCAAAGGAACCAGGGACAGATATCCAGGCCTTTTACTTTGGTTGTAAATTGATTTTAGCTCTTGCTGTGGAGTTTGCAGCTGGCCTTTGGCATCTGGGATAGCATTTTCTGAGGACTATCCGGCACAAATTAAGGCCGGTAAAAACTTTGTTTTGGACACTCTCTTTGCAGGAGTAAATTTTAGTCCCAGAGAATGCAAAAGATGGGAGGGAAGCTGACTTCCCAGACGTCTTGGCACTTCCTCCAAAGCCCTTTGCAAGCATCTCAGCTTCATGCAGTAGCCCTTTGGGGATATGTACTTTTGGGCTCCTTTTAGAACTGGGGAAGGCAGAGCTGCCTAGAGGTGATATCAGAGACATGCCATAAATGCCTTTATTCATGGTTTGACACTCACAGGGCACCTGAAGGTCTTATGTTTGATGATTTCAGATCTCAGAAGACCTATGGAGGTGTCTGAATTTCAAGGTTTTGAAAGTTTTGTCCTAATTTGACAGAAGTGGTGTCACCATGTTGGTGATGGAAACAGACACAAAGCCTGTCTCTCCAGAAGCACCCCATACACATCAATTACATTCCCTCTCTTCTCCTGCAGTACAGCTGAATAGGAGCTGTTTTTTTTCTGGGGTAGAGTTAATTTTCTTCATAGTAGCTGGTGTGAGGCTATGTTTTGGATTTGTGCTGCAAAAACTGTTGATAATTCAGGGGTATTTTGGTTACTGCTGAGCATTGCTTGCACAGAGTCAAGGCCTTTCCTGCTCCTCACCCCACCCCACCAGCAAATAGGCTGGGGGTGCACAAGGATCTGGGAGGGGACATTGGTGACCCCAACTGACCAAAGGAATGTTCCATACCATATGACATCATGATCAGCAATAAAACTAGAAGAAAGGTTGTCAGGGAAGCCACTGCTTGGGGACTGGCTAAGCATCCGGCAGCTGATGGTAAATATTTGTTTTCATTTGAATCACTTGTCTTTCTTGTGCTTTATTTCTCTCTATTATTTTCCATTTCATTACAATTTCTTAGTAATAATAGTAGTAGTATTAGTGGTGCTATTTTATGTCAATTGTTAAACTGTGCTTACCTCAGCCCATGATCTTTTTCATTTGTACCCTTCCAGTCCTCTTTCCCCCATTCTCCTGCAGAGAGTGTGAACAAGTTGGCAGTGTGGCTGGGTGGGGTTGGACCATGACAGCAACCCACAAGCTTATGAAAAAGTGCATGGATTTCTGCTAAATTTGGCTAAGAGGAATTCCATCTTGGGGAACATGGTACATTAAGCAGGTCTTTTTTTCCCCCCCATTTTAAAGATATCTACAAATATCAAATAAATCAAAGTCAGTATTATCAGAGACTGGAACTGGTTTCTTGTTGAGATGGGTTGGTAGAAAATGAGCGGGGGAATAAAAAAAAAAAAAAGACAAAACCTGAAATACTGAAGACTTTGCCCTAGAAATATTTTTAAGTAAGAAAATCTGTCACCAAAAGGTCCACATCAGCTCTGTTTTGCACTACTCTGGGGTATCTGTGAAGCTGGGTAATGTTACAAGCAGGGAGTTGTCAGACAGCCCAATAGTATGTGTTTCCTCTCTCATTGTCAACTCTCTTCTCCTGCAGAAGCAGAAATCCATGCAGCATCTTTCATGGGAGACGGGAGGATAGTAGTTTTCTGTATGTAAATATAGTGGCTCAGGAACCTCCCTCTGCAGTGGCTCTTAGGAACTGGAAGCCCCTTTAGACATGATTGCCTCTGAGGACCATTCAGTCTGCTAGCAGCAGCCAAACTAGTCAACTTTTTGCTTTGCATTCAGAGAGATGACTTATAACACCCTCCTTTCCGCCAGCAGCAGGGAAAGCACTGAGGAATACCTGCTTTTTCTGCCATTGCTGGTACACACATAATCCCTCCTAAATCTAGTATGAATTATAACTTAGTCATATTGTCCAAAAGCTCATACTGTTCCCCAAGACTGGTCATTTCACTCTAAAACAAATTCATTCTGGCTTTATTGCCTCAAATGGCTGCAAATTTGATGCCTCCCACCTGACTACACCTTACAGTGCTCATCTAACTCCGAGGTCACCCTTCTGCCACCATCTCCACTTGTTTCCTCTGCAACTTTTTACTGAGAAACAGAGAATTCTTGCTGTTAATATTAGTGTTGAGGCCAACAGGCTAGTTAATTAACTTCTGGCTGCAGGGCCCTGTGTCAGTTTGAAGACCACTAGAAAATACTATAGAATCTGTGAAAGTCCTGGAAAAGAACAAGACTGTTCCAGTTTGATTAGAGAAACAAAAATCTCTCAATTCTTTTCTGTCATGCTAAAATTTTCTAGAGGCAGATTTCATTCAGAAAAAAAAAAAAAAAAAAAAAGAGGCAGAAAATTATTGTTTGATTCTTTCAAAAGTGTCTTTTATAACAATAGTTATAAAGACTGAAGAAAAAGATTTTCCATCTCTCCACACATCTTGATTAGTTTGGATTATCAATACATCCCGATTATCTACATGGAATTGCCTCAAGAATTATCAGAGGTGACATTAAATTGATTAATCTAGTAAAGCTTTTCTTGCAATTAGATTCATCCCCTTTCCAATTATCTGAGCACTTGCCCACTCTTTTCTGTGATGGAAGAGGAATCGCTGAGATCTTCTCATCTGCTGGGGGGATTTTTTCCCCCTTTGCAGAGGAGTTTATTTCAGAAATAGAAAATCACCATTCAGTGCTATGTCTCCAACAGTGAGAGGTCACCGTTTCCGGACCTTTCAATTAGAGGGGCAGAGAAACAAGTACCAGCTCTGAGTCAAAGTTACAGAACACAGACAAAGTTATCTTTTGACAAATCTCATTAAGTTAACTTAGTACAGCTGGTCCTTTACTTATCTTATGCAGGCTTATTACTGGTAGTACGTAGACTGAAGATGTTTTTTGCAGGGAAATTTCCCTATGGTCTCTTTGGTAATTCATGCTTGGAAAATGGGGTGGTCTCTGGGTTTTCCAGAGCACTGTTTGTGAGATGGCCACTGCCATCTCACACTGGCAGAGGTGTGGAGATACTGGAGAGGTTCTGTGTTTGACTTGCTGGTTTATGATGCAGGAGACTTCTGGCTGCTCCCAGGACAGTAATTCCACATAAATTGCCCCTTTCTGACTCTACTGTGCCATCTATAAAATATGGATAACAACTTTTCCAATGTTTGCAAACTTGAGTTTGGTCCCTCTTGATAGTAAGTTCTTTAACTTCAGAGGACCTGTAATAATTTACACCAAGAGGAAGTCTACTTATGTTATTGACCTGTTTTCCAACTCTGGGTGAAAGTAGAGATGATGGTGACTATTTGGCTTGGTAAGAGTAGACTTCTTATTTCATGACCACCTCTAAAGGAGAAGAGCAAGCTGTCTTGCCACAGCCCCATGCTATGTGTCTGGTGTATGAACCAGGACCCAACAGAGTGAGATGCTTAGCAGCTGCAGTGAAAGAAGAGGAAGAGCATTGGAAGCAGTAGGAGGGAATTTTCACAACAGCTTTAAAGGAAACATGTTTGAAATATAACGAAAGGTCTCATTGGGCTGTAAAAAAGAAAAAAAAAAAAGAGAGAGAGGGAGAGAAAACAGCAACCAACCCTGTTTGTTGTATTGTCTTGTTAACAGTGTGTCACTGAGTTTAGCAGAAGGAAGCTTCTCCCACGCATCTCCCCTCACACAAATGCAACTGTCACAACCTCCTGAGCTCTGAAGCACGGCTTTGATCCTGTGCAGCTCTGCCCCAGTTCTGCAACGCACATGAAGGAGAGGAAAGGGGAATCACCTAGCAGATTTTCTGGGGGAACGAAGGACACTGTTGCCAAGGCAGGGTTAATTGCCATGACGACAGCACTTCCCCAGCATCTTTCCTTTCTCTGTTAGAAGGGCCCCCCCTCCTCGTGTCCTCCTCCCCTCACTGCATGTGTTGTGTTAATCTAATTTGTTCAGCTCAGTGGCTAAACAAATAACTGCAGACCCGGTAGTTATGCAGATGCATGGCAAAAGGGGGCAGCTCTCTGAAATGATATTTACTTGGTTATCTGATGATACACAACTTGTGTAAGAAAGGACAAGGCCTGGGAAGGGAGAAGACAGAGAGCAAGGTGACATAAGAGAAGGGACTCCCTAAATGCTGACTGATACATGATTGTGTCCTGCTGCGGTTGAGCAGATTGGATTGAGAGAAGTTGGTCATCGGAATGTAATGTGGAAAGGCTGTAGAGGAAATCTGTTTCCAAGGATTTCCACTAAAGTCCCAGCAGTGACTGGTGAAATTGCTAGAGAAAAGGAGAAAGGTTTCCTGGGACCATTGGGTCCCAGAACAAGATTTTATAACAATATCTGCTCCAGGCAAGACGTGAGCTTTTGAGCAACTTCGCAAGATGTCTGACCCAATGAGTGTTTGAACTTTTCAGTTTATTTCCTGACTCAGTAATTCCACTTGTTTTGTTGAATCCTGTTTCCCTCTTTTTATGAGATTTTTGAGTTTTCTGAGATCCTCAGGGATGCTCAGTCTGTCACAGCTAGGTCATTAGGTTGGCCTAAAACTTAAGAATTGCCAAGGAAAGGAAAAGGGAATTTCTTCCTATATAGTGTTCTTTACCTTGATTTCCAGAGGACATGCATTCTTAATTTTAGCTCAGAAAAATCAGAAGTAAGCTGTCGGAACCCAGCATACACATGGTTCAGAAGAGTATCCCAGTATGTTTGTGCTCCCTGGATGCAGTGAAATCTGAAGAACAGGGCGAAAAACTCTACCAGTGACCTATGGAGTCTCATAAGTCTCCTCAGTCTCCCCCTGCCCCTGCCTTTTCTGTGCATCTGTTTCTCTTTCCAGCAATGCCTGCTTGGCTGTTATGTTCAGGATGTGCATACACTGGGGTCCCAACAGGTGTTAGAGCAGTGTTACTGTGTTATTAGCAATAAATAGAAGATCAGTCCTGCAAAATGCTAAATATACTTTGTTTCCCTTAGCTTCATGAGCAGAAGGAACACCTATAAGCTCAGGACTTCAGATCTGTAGGCAGGGACTTTCTTTATGTTTATGTGAAGTCTTCTCCAGCTAGAAATGCTGGCTTGTTAGAAACACTGCACATGCAAGTAAGATTCACTGCCTCTCTGAGGAGTCCGCACATTTACACATTTACACCCATCTTACATTTTAACAAGATCATCCCCTCTGTGTCATTTTTGAGGGAAATTAACAAGCTGAAAAGCTTTTAGCCTTGGGATGGTTGTTTTTTAGTGCCTGTGGGTTTTTTTTTTTTCCAACTAGAATTATAGCTCTGCTCTCTAAGACGCTACTTGCTTTGGAGCTAGGTCTCTTTTCTGGGGGAAGAACCCTGAGATGATACTTCATCAGTCCTCCTTCCCTTCAGTGCTGCTTCATGTTATGTTTTCATTCTCACCTCTTCCAGTGTTTCTCCAATTATGACAGATTTTGGGAAGATATAAAAACTTCCTCTGCAAACCTCCTGCTCCCCTTCCTTCTTTGCAGTATGGGGTTGTGCCATCTCTGGCTTCCTATAAAGAGTGGTGACCAAAACATCAACATGCTAATCTCTGAGCCCCGGGACATTTTTCTTACTGTTGCTAAAGACCACAGCCCCACTAGCTGTGCCCTGAAGCTCTTACAGTGAGGAACTGAATTCTGATACTCTCTTTCCCTCTCTTGCCCTTTTTTTTTTGCCTGCCTTATTTTATAATTATATTTATTTGAAATTGAATTTTAAAGTTCAGTCCCTAAAGGCAGTGAGATGTAATTTCTGGTGGATATTAAAACTGTATAAAACTGCTCATATATCCCCCCATGAAGAACAGCTGGTACTCAGAGAGGACGAGAGAGAAACAGACTGACTCTAACCTTCTTGCCAGACATGCAAAAAACCAATAATAATAAATAACAAATTATTCTTTTCCCTTGAAAAAAAATAAAGCTGATGTTATGTGAAGCATAAATGTTTGCTGTGTAGATTATAAACAGGTATTCAACCATATAATTTGAAGTAGTACCATTGATTTCAGTGTCATGACTCTGCCTTGTTCTGGTAAAAGGTCTGGCATGGAACGGCTCAAGCTGTTATCATCGGAGCTTGCAGGTTAAGGGACAGACATGAAAACTAAGGCCTCACTGTATTTAGTACAGTGGAAAGAAAGACCACATTTCTGTCCAGGGTCCAGATTCTGTTGCCTATATTTCTAATGCATTTTCTTTCTCAAAGAATTTTTGAAACAAAAGTATGCAGATAAATCAGCATTCTGTTAACCTGCATGGATGTGACAATAAAGCCTGAAAATTTACATAGAGCTACAGAGACAAAATAGACAAGAACATGAAAGACTGGGTGCTATTTGCAGGTGGAGAAGTAGGACACAGACAGATCAGTTCTGGTCAAAGGATCTAACTTTAGGTCCATACATTGTGGGCTTCCACTTCTCAGTTCCCTTCATAGTCAATGGAGAGTTAGCTAAGACAAGATAGTGCATTTTAGGGTATGATTCACATTGTTCTTGAGCAGATATCTGTGTTTAGTTGGGTGAGTTGCACTCTAGACTGGTAGGGCTCTTGGTCCAATCCCCAATGGCTGTGAAGAGAGACATGAATGAAACTTGCACAGGCTGTACACTTTTATTGCTGACAGTTTTGCTGACAATTACATTGCCTAATACAATCGGTGTTTCAGTAGAAGAAAAAAGAAAGTATCTCAGGTGTCCTGACTTTGAGTCTTGTGTTTACTCTTCACCCACTTCGACAATGGGCACAATATTTTTTCTGATTTGGACAGTGGATATTACATTTATCCAATACACATGCATAACTTTGGCTTTTTTCCCCATTTCTGTTGCTTTCTACCTAAATTAATAAGGTTTAATTTTCAGGCAGGCACTGAGAAAGCAATATAAAAGCAACAATGGCCTCAGCATCCAGGTAGCCCATTAGTATAAAGGCTTAAACATCTCCATTGGTCCTACTGGGCCAGGGGGCTGTGAACGTGAGTTGGAAAGGACGGATTCCTAGAGGGCTGTGCAGAGGGCTATTCATCTGATCAATAATTCATTAGGTACAATTTGTAAATAACTGAGTGGAAAATATCCTTTCTCTTCTTGTAATCACTCCAACTAATCTGCTGATCCAGAGAGCAGACAGCTTGCCAGGGTGAGTTATCTCACATTCTTCATGTGTAGGAGGAAGAGGTCAAATTTCTTTTTCAAGTTTCACCTCACAGACTGGGCAGATTTTGGTCCAGGAGGTATTGCCTGAGCCACTCATTTGTCTCCAGCCACAACCTGATCTCCTTGACAAACTGCTCCCAAATCACTATTCTAAGTATCGTGCATCTTTTTTTGTATCTCAGCTCTTAAGTCTTGTATAGAGCCCTGTAGATATAACATATTCAACCCAATACAACCTTAAACAGGTGAAAAATTCAAATATGGTGAAGGAACAGACTGTTTAGTGTTGTAGACGAGGTTGTGCTCTGCCACCAAGCCACTGTGTGGCCACAGTCACCTCTCTTAGCCCCTACTGCAACTTTCTCTTCACTCATTTATTCAGCTATGTGTTCTTAGACAGCACAGGTCAGCTATCACTACTGGCATGATATTAAAAACACAATCAGACCCATATTACCCAGAAATAGTATGAATCCCTTCCTCCTCTGCATATGTATGCATTTCCTGCTTAAAATACCAATATTCTGCATAAATCCATCTGTTTTCAGACTAGTCTTGTAGGATTTCATTACAGTAGGACAAAAGAGGGTGGAGCAGGGGGAAAACCTTTCAACTACCAGCCAACAAGCTCTGGAAGGAAGATAGAGATGGGGATTTTATAGCTCAGTATTGAAGACAAATGCTCAGCATTTGGTCATTAAGGTCATAGTCCCAATTTAGACCATAGGAGAGCACTAGGATCTTCTGGGGAGGATGTCTTTTCTGACATTTGTGTCGTTACTTTTTGCCGTAAAAGCTCTACAATAAAGCACAACCCAGTTTTTTTATCACATCAATACTTCTGGCCTACCAGTGTTACTTCTTGCCCTGCTTTATAAGGATGGATATGATTTAAATTTGTGTGTGGTCGTGTCTCTCTAACCTGACATGGCCATAAACAGCAGCATGTGACATCCATCATGCCTTCCAAGTCCCCTGGGAGAGCTGGTTTCTTCCTTCATCACTGAAGTCAGACTAGGAGATGCAAAACAGTGTGAAATCTTGTATCTCTTCCTCTGCTACCAAACAGTAAGCTTGAACAGCATGTAATGTACTTGTGTTTAAATATCTCTGTGCATTTCCATAAACATAAGCAAGTGCAGAGTGATACAGATGAGGCACTGTTTGCCCTTTGGATTCTGGTCTCCTGACCTTCTTTTCCATTCCATTGACCTATAAACACATAATATTATTTAATTAGAAATACACAGGGAGAAGACTATTTTCAGCATCAACAATAACACTAACAATATCAACTTGCTTCTTTATTCTCTTTGTTTTCTTGGAGAAGTTAAACTGTAAATTAAGACTGATGTAGCTTTTCTGAGAATTCTTGCCATGATGCAGATCTCTTACTGACCTAAAGCAGCTCACATTGGTTTGAACTCTGCAGCCCCGGGTAGAAAATGCCTAATTACCTTTATTTTGCCAAAAGATGATCTGTTTATCCTGCAGTTCTTAGGGGAGGGGGGGGGTCTCTTGGACTCCCTCTGGTGGCTAATCTACCACAATGTGAAAGGAAGGGAAAAAACCCCATAAGTTTACTCGGTGCATCACACCTGGGTGTTTGTTGTTTGCGCTGCTGGTATGGTTTGCGTTAATCTCTCCTGCTATTTCCTAGGGCTGTGTCATCTTCTCTCTGCCTTGTGCTTTTCGGCTGAAACTCAGTAAGGGCATGATCAACTCAATATATTTTAGTGCCTGGTTAGTGGAAATAACATACTTAATACTCAGTTACCATGGCATTAAAAAATAAAGAAATATATGTCAACATGCACACAAACACCCAGATGTTTGTGCCTGGGGAAACCAGATGGGTACTAAAGCTGTAAGGTGGGATTCCGGGTTAGTCTTCACTACACAATCTCTCACTGACTGCTGTTGTCCACAGCAAGATACTCTTGTGGCTCAGAGGTTTAAACCCTAAATGAAGAGTGTTATCCAGGTACTCAGAGAAGCTAGGAAGTCATCTTGAATAAGGATGAAGACAAATACTTTTTTTTTTTTTCCTTGCTTTTATTTTACTTTGCTGAAAGGAACTTTCTGCATGAAACTGAAAAACACTATGTGTTATGTGCAGCACAGCTGTTTTGCTTTGTTTGATATTTTTCCTTCCCAGTTTTTAAGTCAGCTTTTTTTTTTTGCCTTTTTTTTTTTTAAGTTGTTTGCTTGGTTTATTGTTTTTGTGAATTTTTTTTTCTTCTGTCTGGTTTCACATGAAACTGGATGCAGTTTTCTGTCAAATGCATCCTGCATTGTGTGGCTGAGCTCAGATACCGGAGAAACTGGCTTGAACCTGAAGCCAGTATATTCAAAAAAAAGATTAAAATATTCCAGTGATAACTTATTTTCTTCAGATCTATGGATGCCAGTTCAGTCTCATCTGTGATGGGAGACTTTACACTTCTCAGAAACTTGGATAAGTTTTCCTGGCACAGACACAGATGCAACAATAAATCTGTTCGGTACAGGGGCAGCCAAAGACTCCTTCCATAAGCACAGCAAGCTCTCAAGATGGCTGGGGTAGCTTCATCTGCACCATGGTGAGGATCAGGGAGCTTCTACTGGTAGTGTTGTCCACAAAAATCTGTAGCACAAATCAAGCATTTTCCCCTTGCACTACATGAGTCCCCCACTCAAATTGAGTCTCAGGGATGACTTTTATTTAAATATCTAAGAGGCAGATGTTTAAATCTGAGCTGATTATCTCCACACCTTCTGTGGACAATGGGAGGAGTAAATGGCCTGTCTGACCTTAAAACAATATGGATTGTCTGTAATGAGATGATTATCTCAAATTCAGATGGCAAAGGTTTAGATCTGTATAGCAGAGTATTTCAGAGGGGTCCAATGCTTTCATTTAGGAAAAAAGGTACTTTACATCCTTTAAAAAGGACATACTTGACAGTATGAGCTGGTAAAATAGTGTTCCTGCAAAATGGTGTGAAGGAAAGTAATTACTCAGAAAGCAGCTTCCTCAATGGTCCATTTAGCAAGTCTGTGACAACACCTTAAGTGCTGAGGAAGGATAGCAATCCCATATAAGTGACTGCCATACTCCACAGGGGACCCTACAGGCAACCTGGGTCTAGGCCCCAGAGTAACTGACCCAGTAACTGGTTCTCACATTGAATCAGCGCTATAAAAGAGGTCAGACTAAGCAGTTAATTGTATGTATATTTCCTTAAAAGAAATGTTTAGAGGTGTGACTTTTGCATATCAACATCTAAATACAGTTCCATTTGACTTAAGCAATCTATGAGATATTTTCTTACATTAGTGCAAAAAAATGCTTTTTTTTTTTTTCTGTTTTCCAAAGGCAGAGAAACAAACACTCTGCAAATGAAGTTCACATGTATTTTACGTGACCCCTTTGGAGATCAAAGCTGCACAAAGAACTTATGTAAAGTACAGGGAGCTACAGCAATGGCTCAACAGAACTTGTGGTCCAGGAGCTGCAGCTTTGTTGCATTGTTACAGGGAATACTGCTTTCTTCCATTAGCAGAGCTCCTAAAATGTACTTTAAAATGTGCTTTGGCCTCACTGTGAGGAAGTCAGTGCTGTTACAATGACTCATACCATCTAAAGAACCATCTACTGGCTGTGCTGAAGACATCTCCTTGAGGGCCTGATCCAAAGCTCCTGAAGACAGAGGGAGTCTCTGCCTTGGCTTCAGTGGGCTTTGCAGCATCAGACTCTCATCAAAGTGCAGCTCATGATAAGCAAAGCTTGAACTACCTAGCCAGGATCAGCTCTCACTGAGCAGGAGCATGGATGGGAGGTTGGGACAAGGGTTGAGTTTCGCACCCTCGATTGCTAATCCTGATGATCTGGTGTCCCTTTCTGCTGCCACAGCAAACTTATCAACAGGGTGTCTCCTCTCAGAGGCAACAACCTCCGCCAGGTCAAGGTAAAAATGCTGGAGGGAGGGTGGAGAGGCAAGCCTCATGTTCATAATCCCTAGACAGAGAAATACCTTCCTGTTTAACACAGAATGAACAATTAAAGTGTTGGAGTCAGCTGGAAATGCTGCTTGCAGCGGTTCCTGCTCACTGGCTAGTTGGTGGATTACTAATAGCCAGCATGGCATGCTGTTTACCACACACAGGGCTCCCTCCCTCACAAAGGGAGGGCCAAGGAGGGCCAGGGAACAAACCCAGCTCCCCCAGCCAAAGATCTGCATAACAATCATCTAGAAATATACGGAAATGCCAAAATTGCACATGCAGATGTCATCCCTGGGAGCAGGACTGGGGAGCGGAGGAAGCCACCCTCCCCATCCCATGGTCTGCTACACAGCAGACCTTGCATCTTTGCCTTTGGAGAGGGAGACGTGGTGGGGATTATTCTTCCCCCCTTTCATTCGCTTTTTAGTTTCTCTTGAAGGCACTGAAAAAAGAGAAGGTGCCTTCTCTTGAAGGCACTGCCTTGATACTTACTGTGGAGGTGCTCCCAGTGGATATCCCACATGGCACATGCCAGCTTGTGAGGTGACACAGTCCATATTAGCACAACGCAGGGCATCTCACTGTTGATGGGGATAAATCAAGACTAAGGTCCCTGGTCTTTTCCTGTGTAGTTATCAGCAAAACACCTCTATTTGCGGAGGCACTGGGTGATGCTTGGCCTGTTTTGCTGAGTGAGTGATACAGAGGACACTTTTTAGTCTGGGAATTCCTGGCTTAAATTCTGCTACGAGAAAGTCAAAATAATAATCAAAATGGTCCATTCTGTCTTGAAATACAACACCCAGGAACCGTAGATTGTGGGCATTAGAAATGTAAGTTCACAGCATACTGTCTGTGCAAGGCTCTTAAGATCTTTCTTCATCAGTACTGTTTCAGGAATGCAATTTATGTGGGATATGTAGGGGTATTTAATTGCTTCTTTAGAGAACAGTTTACGTGTATCCCATATACTCTCAGCCAAACCAGCTCCAGCCCAACTTCTTGTCCCCTTGAGAGCCATCCAACATCTCAGACAATTCAGGTAAATGGAAACTACAAATGTAATTCAGCCCCTGGGGATGGAAGAGTCAAGACCTTCCCAAGGATCCCTGTACACTGGTAAATTGCGGGCACAGGCTTGAGCACTCAAGTACCTACTACTTCAGTAGTTAACCCTGGTTAAGCAGAAGGGCTGGACAAGGTGACCTCCAACATGGGTCCCTTCCAACGTCAACCGTTCTGTGATTATGTGGGAAGGGTCTGTCCATACTATTTTTCTGTTAGAACACTCCCTGCTGTGTTTTGGGCCCAAGTTAATTAGCACTCTGCCACAGCCCCCAGATACAGCCTAGGGGATAGCACAGACTGTATCCCACCTAGTTTTGGGGAGATAGTAGAGACTTTAACTACACATGAGCAAGGCTTTCATGCCTGCAGGGTCAAAGAACAGGCCATGGTCTGTGTTAGTTTATTAGCATAGATATACGGGAGCCCAGAAAAGTACATTTGAACAATTTCTGCTTGCTTGTTTCTTCGTAAAGTTAGGAATCCAGATTGCAAAGAGGTACAGGGGCACGGTCACATGGTCAGGGGCATGAAGTCACAGAATGTGGCCATTGACTTGCACAGGGGCTGTGTCACCTGCAGAGATGTAGAGAAAATGCAGCTCAAGATGGGCAGTTTTTACCATTGTTAAAGCCCATTTCAGCAGATCTGAGGAAAAAGAGATTGTCCTGTGGCATACCTTGCAAGGGCAGTGGGAAGCTAGAAACCTCCTGTCCCTGTAAAGTGGACACTTGGATTTCTGCTCCTGAAGGGTGTCTTCAAAACTCAGCTCCTCTTCTCTTTACAACTCTGTCACTTTATACATGCAGATAGAAGCCTGTTTATCCACTATATGCCCTTCTCTTCCTCTTTCTGGGGCAAACATATGTGCATTTACATGCTCTGCTTTCCTGCATCCTCCTCACAGCCCCTGCCCTCTCTCACACCCACACACTATAAAAATCTGCCTCAGATCCAGTTAGTAAAAGGTGACTTTTTCCTGCCATCTGGGTGTTTGGTGGCACAGATTCTCTTGGCCTGCCTACACACACTCGCGGGCGCGTTACGCCCTCCTCTTTCCCCTTGCTCCTTCTCTCCCCCTCCCACGAGCTGGCAGCAAAAACAAAAGGGAAATCTTCAAAACCACGGTGTCAGCTGCCTGTGTCAGTGTGGGTTGAGAGGACGGATCACAGCGCACTCATCTCCCAGTAGGCAAAGGGGACTGTATTTCAATAAATTTACATACTATAGAAGACTGTGTAGAGATTGCTTTGGGGAGCTCTCTGCCGAGTTGCTTTGGGGACGCCGAGCCCTTGACTTGCTCGGGAAGGGTTTGATGCCACCTGCTCTAAAACTCTCATGCTCTCCGTACCCTTTTCATTTCAATACTGATGTCCGTTGTTTGCTTCACAGCACGGTTTTGTTTTCTTGCAGTTCGAATGAAAGGCTGTTGATTAATAGATCTGGAAATGTTGGCTGTGGGATTACTCTGAGGGAAGAGCAACACTAGCTTTCCTTTGTGTAGCTCCTGTGCACACCTTGCTCCTAGCCTGCTTGGGTCTCACTTACAAATTGTGACCTGTCTTGAGTGGATCACTGAACCCCTGTGCCTTTCTTTAATCTTTTGCTTGTCTTCTAATTGAATCTCATAGAAATATTCTTAGGAAAACATTCTGTGAAAAATAGAAGGTTTCACTGAAAACAGCATTTATGTGTTCATTTCACTTTTCTTGAACATTATATATATTTTTTTTCCTGTGAAAAGATAATATTGAAACAATTTTTGCAACTGGCTGCTCAGTACAGATTACATCTTTTTGTTCAGAAGAGGAGATATTTTCCTTAGACATTTCTGCATTTAAGCAGTGCTGAATTGCGTATTTCCACAAAACATGAGTTGTTGTTGCCTTTTCTTTTTTTTTGGCTTCAAGAAGCTGAAGAATTCCCTGTGTTTTTTGAATACTTGTACCCCTCATGAAAAGTTGCTTCAACCAGGAACCTAGATGGATCATTGGCCTAAATCCCAGCCCACAGCACTGCAAAACATAGAGATTACCTTCCAGATGGCTGCTGCTATTGCTTATTGGAGGTGTTTGGTGTGGTTCCCAGAGCTATTGCAGTCACGAACAGGTAGCTCAGAAAAGACCATGACTACACAGTCTGCTGAAGTGTAAGTCACCTCTAACCATAAGATAGTCCTTCTCAGCATTGCCATGAGCTCAGACTAATGTGATGGAAAAGCCATCCTGCCATACTTTTCAAGCAGATCAAGAGATCTCTTTAGGTTTTAAACTGGAAGAGTGGAGATTTAGATTAGACATTAGGAAGAACTTCTTTACAGTGAGGGTGGTGAGAAACTGGAACAGGTTGCCCAGGGAAGTTGTGGATGCCACATCCCTGGAAGAGTTTAAGACCAGGCTGGATGGGGCTTTGAGCAACCATGTCTAGTGGGAGGACTCCCTGCTTATGGAAGCAGGGTTGGAACTAGATGATCTCTATGATTCCTTCCAACCCTAACTATTCTATGATTCTATAGTCTTTTTCACCTAGTAACTTTCTTGGAATTTAGAGCTGGAAGAAGAAGGTTGGATTGAGGACCACAGAGAAAGAGGAGCTAGCCAACAGTTCATACTCCATGTTGACATGAAAGCCTCCCTGTGGCTCCATTCCCAGTCTATACGATGAGGATATAGCACATACAATCAAATGGTGAACTAAAAGTGAATAAAAGCTGGTGAGATGTGCTGTGAGAAAGGGAATGGATGCATTGCTAAAAGCAGGTAAAACAGGAGTGAGTGGCAAAGAACCACATTAAAACCCCCTCCAAACGGGGAGGTAATGACCTGCTGCTTCAGCGTTTATGTGGCTCTGGAAGTACATTGTGTGCCCAATCCATGGGAGGGCAAGGCCAGGAGCAGAAGGCTCTGAACCAGGTCATTTTAACACTTCCTGGCAGAGGAACATTCATTTAATGCAGAGAGGGAGCAGCTAAGCAGCTGCATTCAGAGAGAAACACTGTAATCTATTACGGGGCTTGGGCCACCATTGATCAATATGGCAAAGTCAATAATAGCTTTTGATTCTAGCATATTAGGCTGACTGTCAGATTCATGTTTATTGGAAGTTTTTACAAATAAGTCAGACATATGACTTGAAGGAAAGAGAATATGAGTCAAAACTCCAGGTAGAAAGATGATTTTTTTTTTTTTCCCTCAGGGTTGTGTTTAAAGAACTGCATAGCTTTTTAAGGAGGAAAAAACCCTTTCCGTATACAGAATGAAATGCAGATAAATCAATTAAAATAAATAAATTTGGGATTTTGGTTAAGGAGAATGAGGATTATCTGAGCGTTAAACTTGTAATGACCAAAGCCCCATAGTACATCTGATCTTTTCCCCCTGAATCTTCCATTTCCATAAGTATGCCAATTTCATTAGTATCTGAAACTCTTCTGGAAAAGAAAGAGATGCAAACTCAAAATACTTTGGGCATTTCACATAACATCAAAGAAATCTTGTAACTTTGACATTAGTTCATTTTCAATTTCCAGAAAACATGAGGGCAGTTATATAAATAATAAACCAATTAAAACACTAAATTATGTTTTAAAAGAATAGATTTAGAATTCTGTTTAGATCCATCATATAAGTTTCTATATCTTTCTTTTAAAATGGTGAAGTTAGAATATTTGGACTGAAAAAAATATTGTTAAAATACTAAATATATAAATACTTTAGTATTACAGTTATTATACTGACAGGGGGAAATGGAAGTACTGAGATAAAAATAAAGAACTGCTTGAATTTAATCTCCTCTATCTTTTTTAATCGAGCATGTCCCAAAATACTTCCTCAGAGTTAAGTGACACCGGTACAGAGCCAGTGAATTAAAGAGAAAGGAGAATTAAAAGGCATAAGGAAAGGAAAGAAAAAAGATATAGTAGAAACTAATTAGAGGAGACAAGGAAAAAAGAGAGGTTTTGCCTAACATCAGGAAATATAGAACATAGAAACAAGGTCTCTGAATATAGCAGTGGCAAGATTGTTTTGGAAACACACACAAAGGGTCTCTTCTGGAAAAAAACTAGAGTGATAAGAGCAAACAGAAGCAAGTAATATATGTATGATTGGTAGTGAAATGCACACAGCAGCATTTTGATTTTTGGCTCTTATTTTTTAATAATCAATGGAACCTCAGCAAACTGAAATCTCTCCATTAGAAGAGAAAGGCTCTTGAACGAACAAAGAGGTGAGCAGACCTGTTGGAGAACTGGTGAGGGTGTGCATCAAAGTTCAGCCTCAAAGGAATATGTAAGAAGAGTTACTTGTGTCCTTATCTGAGTCTCCTCTGAGATGTTAGGGCATCCGATGCATTTTAAAATTTGATGGATTTCTGTGGGCCTTATCTTCTTTGTTCTGCTGGCGCTTTGCCCTTCTGCTTTCCTTTGATCACTGCTTAGGATCAGTTTTGTGTAACGCTACCAGGGCAGAGTGCATTGGCTGCCTTGCTAGTCGATGACCCAGTGAGAGAGTAAAAGGACAATTACATGGACAAGGGTTTTTCAAGAGATGCTGGATGAACAGGTTTATCATAATTTTAAATGAGCTTTCAGAAAACCTTGGAATCTTCCCGCTTCAGTTCTGTATCCAGCTTTTCTGCACATAATCCGCAATGTTCATGCATTTTGGTATGATCTGGTGGGCATGGAACTTGAATGGCATCCCAGGGAGAAATGACGTGTTCTCCCTATGTACCAGAAGTGGTTTTAGCCAAGGATCTAAGGTTTGGAACAACATTATCAAGCTGTCCACTCTCATTCATTCTTAGGACAGAGAATGGTTTTCATCAGTACAACTCAGCAATGCCTGACTTTACTGGTGGATTTTGTAAGTTTTTGCATGCAAACCTTCTGAAAGCTTCAATAACAAAAATGTGGAAAGTTTCTAAACTGCTGATTGCAGACACGAGAGTACAGCCAGGGGAAAGATCACTCTCTAATTGCCGTGTTTTTTATACACTTTCCCCAAACATCTGTTACAGGTCACTGCCAGAAACAGGTTATTTTGTCACAGACTTTTAGTCTGACCCAGGATGACAGTTTTTATGTTCTGATTAATAGCATTAATCCAACAACACCCACAGAACTCCTATAAATCCTCTTAACTTTTCTTCAGCTCTTAACTACCAGAACCAAAAGAGTGGAGACACTCCAGAGAAAAACTCTCCTTTCACTTGCAGTGTGTATCTTCAAATCCAACCCTGTCTACCAGGTTTATCATTCATTCTTCTTTAAGCCTAGCCCTACCTATTGTCATTCTCCATCTCCAATCCAGAGAGTTTTGCTGAAAGGATAGCTGGCTGAATCCAGAGGACCAAGTGAGGACCAAGATGCTTGTCATTCCATCGACAAAGGAGATGGCTTTGCAAAAGCCAGACAGGCTTGCTAGCATCACAGCACATAGTGCTTTCATTCTCATGTTGTCATCATAGCACTATTCAAGATATGATAATTATTATTTTTTTTTTAAATAAAACACAGTAATACATTAATTTTCAGCCTGCCAAACTGAAGACAAGAAAGAGAACACGTTCATAACCTTACTATGCTTACAAGGGTACAACACATACTTTCATCCTGGAATAAAAGCTAAGACTTTACATATAAGGCTTATTGCTGAATCTCTATCTGAATGTTTTGAAACACATGTATCATGGGCATAAAGCTGTGTTCTGTAAAATTAGTGAGGCAAAGTGTGTTGTTGCATATTTGTCTCTTGTGGCTCAAACAAAATTGTTTTCTACATTCTATGGACATGCATGAACTTGAAGCCAAATCCTTCCTGTGTTAGTCTTTCAAAATGATTAACAGGAACAGCCTGGGTTCCACACTGTACTTTAAAACAAGTCACAGACTTCTTTTGTTTGTTTTAGTTGCAATTCTTTGCTACCTAATATTTTAGTAGAAAGAAGGAATATGTTTTTCTACATGATGGTGGTGAGTTTGATTGTATATGTTCATATGTTCTTTCTTTTTCCTCCTATTTCTATAAACATCAACATGCAGAATGTGTTTTTTAGAGCATTTTTCATGTCTTTAGCATGACTGAGTCTCTATTTAAGGTCTACAACTACTAGTCTACAGGCAAGAATGGAGAGAGAGGCGAGCCCTTCTTTGTGGTAACTAACTCTCTATATAATGAGCCCCTTGAAAATTCTCCTTGCATACTTACTGACACCCCCGCAGTTACTTAAATGGGCATTATTGGTCACTGGGTCCCAAGGTCATCCAACAGAATGGGGTTGTTAAAAATAGGAATGAGGGTTCAAGGCAAAGGGTCAAGAGAGATTAATTGAAAAATCTTCTGCAGGCCTGACATCATCTCTGGAATGGCAGTGCCCAGACACCTCCAGCTGCTGTTGGGTTCCTTGCGAATGTAAATGAATGACTTCCTTTGTGGCAGTGGGGTGGTTTCCAGGCTGGGTTGTTGATTTTCTTTATGTTCCATTCCTTTTGTATTTTTTTTTCCCACTCCAGTTCATCTTCTTGAGAAATCTTTCTCGCAGTGTCTGTTAGTCTTCATTTCTGCCTTGTCCCCAGCTGCAACCTTTGAACTTGTTGGACATTTTCAATTAAATGTGTAGTTCTGACCAGCTTTGTGAAACTAGTCTCCTGAGTAGATGAAATGGTGTTTTTTACTACCCCACTTTGTGAAAGGGATGCCTTAGTAGACTGTGGAGAATGCCCACTGTCGCTCACACTTAAAACAAGATTTCATAAGAAGTCAAAGTGCATTGCTTTCCTTGCAGAGAGAATTACTCATATTTGGAGGTGGGTGGGTGTTGCTTTTCTTTATCCTGTGGAAGAAGTAAAACGCTTTTCCTAGAAGAGTCCATAAATCTACTCCTTGTTTCATCGGCACTCATTCCTATTCTAACACCGTGAACTCTAGCAGATCATGGCAAAAACATGGGTTCTCAGGAGTCTCTATAGGTCAGTAAGAATCCTACGGTTGTTAACTAACTAAAGCCAAAGTAAAAAGCCCAGTTCCTCTGAGGAGGTTGTCTTCTGCAGGGGGTCACAATTTGGGATTCACTGATAAACTCGTGTAATGAATACACATCTGACCTAATTGCCTAGACTCTATGCACAGTCAGTGGAGAGAAATAGGCAATTCCAGAGAATGATTCTCCTGTCATCTACATTTGAATTAAATGGATCGTGCTCTAGAATTGACTATTTCTCGTGGATTGTGAAGGTGACCTAGATGACTATCTCAGATGTAAATGCCAATACTGTAGATGACTAAATCCTACTGATGAATCTATTCGCAGAGTTCTGATGAAGATATGCTGGTACTGAATTGCTTCTGGCTATGCTTTATAAGAGCTTGAGATCAGAGACTCACTTCTCAGGAGAACCCCCATTCCCAAAGTTGTTTTTGTCTGAAGAAACAAGACAAACAAAAGAACATGTCCATTCAAAAAATGTGGCTTCAGTTATGCCTCTTGCCCAGTATGACATTAAAATTTTGGTACAGAACTAGTAATAGGAATGAAGTATCCTGAATCTTATTCCAGAACCTTATCCTTAAAGGTAGCTGTTTTCTGTAGTTCAGGATATGTTATTTTAGGAGTTTGAAGTCCAGAGATGGACAGATTTTAAATCATGATGTCTTTAAGAGGTGCTGAATTTATTCCTCCCTCTAGTCAGAGGGCTTTATTGGGACAGAAGTCATATTGCAAATACCAAGATCCCATCTAATTAGGGAATGGTACTGAATCTGCCAGTCCCAACTTTTATCAGTCACCTCCTCCTGCTCCAATGTGCTGTGGAGGATCACTTGTCTCTCTCTCTTTCTTCTTTAAAGGAAAAATATTATTAGGCTTTGAGGGCCTAAAACTGTTGCTGCCTGCACATCGCTAAAAATAATATAAATCAGTGCCAAGGGACCACTTGTATTTGGCTGCATGAGGAAGTTTAGCAGCAAAAGAAAAAGGGGAGAACTCATCAGTGCATAGATCTCGAAAACTAGGATGCTGTGTCTGCAGCCTCTCAGAAAGTTCAGAAAGCCATTAAAAAATTTATTTTTTATTTTCTTTCCTTTGATTTTTTCTCTCTGGTAAATTATTCTGCCTTAACACACTTCTCATTGACACTTTCCACCAGGCTTGTAATGTAGCAAACAGGACCACCTCATTCTGACTGCACTTCTATAAATAGGTATGAGGTAGTTTAGGAACAGAGATACAGGATTTTAATCCTTCTTTGAACTCTGATTTCACACTCATAGCTCACAATCTTAGATATAGACAGCAGTGGTAACCAGCCAGTAATAGGTGCAGGAGGGATAAGTTGTAGTTATTAGCTCATAAAGAGGAATACCAGAGAGGCATGTTGAGGAGTGGTGGAGAAGGAGAAAGAAGTCAGCCAGCATCACTGGGACATGAAGAGTTAAACAGAGGTCCATTTGTTTCAAGCTTGACCTCTTCAACCTTCTGCATTTTATCCATAGCTGATGTGGTCATTGAAATTCACCTGGAAGAGCTGAAAGGATCTTCCAGGCATCTTCTTTATAGAATCATTTGTAAACACACATTTAAAAATTTCACGCCGTTAATGATTCCCTTGATGAGCTGCTTGCTGAGGCAGCAGAGGATATTTAATGAATTAGAAATATCCTTCTATCCAACTCTGTCCTCATCCTCAGATGGAATTATTGGCATTCAGGATCAAATCTGACCCATGATCAGGGTCTATTACAGCCAACTGTTGGATGAAGTTCTCCACTGCTACCATACCAACTGAATCAAAGGAATGAATATATTTAGCATTTACATCTCCATTTAGCCATTAAAGCACAGAAGATCCTTTCTCACATGCAAGCTGGAGATGCAGAAACAGTGGTCCTGAAAAGCTAAACAATCCCTGAAGGTCTGATAGATAGCCAAAAAATGGAAGAAGCAAGAACAATACTCAGGCCATCCCAACTCCCTACCCTGTGTTGTACCTACAAGACAGACTTACTGACTTGATTTAGAGAGTAAAGCCATTTGCAGAGCTTCTTAGGGTTGTCTTAACCACGTTTCTTGAATATCTTTTCTCATGGCTCCTTGAACATCCCCCCTTTGTCCTTTTTTTATTCAAACACTTAGACTGTAAATCTGTTTAAGTAACATGATAATGACCAACGGAATGGTTATGATGTCACTAAAATGAGCTATATATAACCAACCTAGTGTGTTAGTGGGAGCAGACAAGACAAGGAGATGGGAGAAAAGAGAGGGAGGAGAAGTGCTTGGAGTTAAATACAGATGTTTATTAGCTACCTGCTCAGAGGCACTACTTGAAAGATCGCTGATCTGTTCCCTTGCAGTTCTGCTGCCCCTTCACCTTTTATTGCTGATGTATTAGAAGTCGAATTTTGATAGCAGAAGTATTCCTCCCACCGCACCCCCCACTTTTGGTTTACACTAGAGACCTATACTGTCTGTTCTGTTTCACTGACATAGCACAATGGAGATGCTGCTAAGAGATATTAAAGTCAGGTATTATCAGCTCAGTAGTGTAATATTATTTCCATCTCATCCTCAATAGATTGTCTGCGTAGTGACATGCTGCCAAAGTGAAATGAATGAATGAACCTGGAGAGGTTCATTGCACACTGAGCACAGGAAATGAAATAAATAAAGGGGAGAGAGATCCAATGTCAAGTAGGAGCAGGGACATAGGATTTGTGAGGATTGCCTTTTCACTTATGTTGGAGATTGACCTAGTGATGGCATGGGTTTGGGTTTGTTTCTGGAGGGCACAGGGCAGGAGCTGAATTTTTTCTTGAGTGGTGGAAGTGGTCCTGTGATGACTGAATTAATGAGAGAAAAGTAATAACCCTGTTCCTGCTGTAAACTATCACTCAAAAGATCCTAATTTGGTTCAGGGGAAACAAAACCATACCTAACTCTAGACACAAATCTGCAAGCACTACAGGATTGTACCAAATATCCTTCCAAACATTATAGGGGACTACTACCTTATACACATAGAGAGGGTGTGACAGCATGGTGGGATCACAGAGAGGGGCAGCTGTTGGTGAGACATGGGCTAATTAGTTTAGCTGAGCAGTGGTCGTGGTAATTTTACTATCTCAATCTGTTCACTGGACAAATGGTGTCATACTGCCATGGAAATCCCTAAATAGCTCAGACATAATCTAAAATTACAAATCTGTCTTCAAGGGGAAGGAAAACTATATGATCAGAGTCTGTGTCTGTCCTTCAACCTTTGAAACTTTGAACTGTTCTCAGATAAATTAAGCAGTAGGGAAAAAAGGCTCAAATACATTTTGTTCTAGCACATTTTGGAAATGGGTAGAATGGTGGGGAAAAGGTACTATCAGTGCTTTTGTTGAGGGAACAGCTAATTGATCTCATCCTTTATAAGACATCAGAGAATCCAGTCACGAGCAAGCCAATGGCAAACAGTCCTCATTAATTTCACAAAGTCTGAAATTACTTGTCCCTGTTTAGGAACTAGGTTAAAATATTGAGGAAGTAGCTTCCAGCACTCTCTGTCATATCAGTAAACTGAAGTACACTACAGAAAATTAACAGCATTAACAGTCAACATTTTGCTAATGACCAGCACTGCATACAACTGATTTTATGGGCCTCTAGGCAGCACCTCAAGACTGGCTTTGCATATGTACTTGATTATGCATTGTGATGGATGTAGGCTAAAGATTCTCACTTCAAAGCACCTTTCCTCTGCCTGGCCCCCTCTTCATCACTCTCAGTACAACTCCCACAGCCCATTCCAGTAAAAGCCAGTAAGAACCAGAGCCCATTCCAGAATCAGTAAGTTCTCCCTCATTCAGATTGCTGCACTTACCCAGAATCAATGCAAGCCAGTCCCATTTCCTCCTTGTTTCACAGTCCAGTCTGTGCACCTGCTGTCCTCAGTTGGAAAATCTCATCTATCTGCAGACCCTAGACCTGCTGGCAGGAGTAACTCATTACAGATGCATCTAGAGGAACCTGCACCCAGAGAGGTGCCAATTGATGCTTCATCCATTGCCTACGGGTCTTGAACTTCATCAGCCAGGCAGGGAAACCAGCAGAGAAAGGACCCACTTGTCTGATTAAGTCTTTATGAGCTGCTCTTGTAACCCATCCAAAACAAAGTAAGCAAACAACAAAGTGTTCAATTCTACGCACACACTTTTGCATCCTGAGTTCCCTTGAGATAATTCAGATTCATGTTTTTATTTTGTCACAGATGTAGAATCAGTGAATATCTCACACTGCTCCCCAGGTCCCATGAGAAACTGGTCTCTACTTCATTTTCATTTGATTGTTGGGGGCAAAGCAGAGACAAAAGCAAAGCTGCCTGTTCTATATAACATGACTATGATGCAAACATCTGAGCTGGTTAGAGGAGCAGTTAGACATAAAATTTTCTTTTGTCTTATAGTGACCTCCTACAGTTGCTTTCAAATTAAGTGTGCTTAGAAAGTAAAATGAGACTCCCTTTAAACAGGACTCTGCAGATAGCTAGAGGATTCACTAGCAGTCTCATATAGTTGATTTTGACTGCAAAGAAAGAGTCCTACACAATGACAGATTTTTGTGGATTTAACATTTTAACTATCATTTAAAATAATGCTATGATCTCCTGTATTTACTGGCCACGGGGGGGGAAGAAAAATCTACCCACATCAAAGAGACTGAATGCAGCTCAGTGGTTTACTACATCTGTTTAGGTGCCTTTTACCTGCTCTTTTCTTCATTTGGTGAAGAAGGATTTGAATCTGTGCCTTCAGTTTTCCTAAATGAGTGCCCCAATGACAGAGCTTTCATGAATGCACCCCCTTTCCCTACAAATGTTTTGTTATTTATTCAAGATAAAACTCTTCCAACTGTAAGGACCGACAAGTTAAGATACATGGGATGTCAAAGCCTAAGGCAAAAATTTCTGGTTTGCCTACTATCAAGGCTTGAACCCAGGGATCTCATGTGAGTACCTTAACTGTCTGCCTATTCAAGGTCTCTATGACTGCCGTCCATTTATTTTGGAATGAATAAAAGCAAACTAGACATCAGACATCAAACACACAAAAATCCCAGAGGATTTAAAAATACAACAATACCTGACTGATTTTAGACATTTGTGTTTTTCTTTTCTGTTATTGAGGGGGTTAGAAGGAGGAGCTGTTTGCTTTTTAATCAATCCTATTGACCATGACAGAAAATTAAAACCACTGCTGAATTCTGTAACAAAGACATTAAAATACATGCACAGATTTTGCCTTACAAAGTATACACTGACTTTAATAATTTATATCCCTAGAATTGTTTTTAATTTGTATTAAACTATTCAGACTCTGAAAGGACTTTTTCTTAAATGAAATGGTTCAAACTCTGTTAAATTTTGTAGATATCTTCCAGAAGGTTAAAGGACAGATTTAAGGGGTTTAAACCTCTTAAGTCTATGGACACTTGCCAATGGAAGCTATTTTTGTACTACTAGAAGTTGTCCCAGTACTAGAATAAGACTCTGTGACTTCGTTAATTTTGTTGCCTGCTGCATTATTGATGCAAGGATGGGAAATAGTAAGAAAGAGTCAAATAGGGATGTATCAATTGGTTTTGGTCTCTTACAGCCTGTCTTTCTGTCTAGGACTTTCAGCATCAGTCACCTACTTTCAAATGGTTGCCGAGATCTTTTCAAGGACACACTCCCAGTAGATAATTTTTAAAAAACATACTACCACTATTCAGCACTTTTAGTAGACTTTTGGAGTCACAGTACTTCTAGGAAGTCATTGGATAAATTGAATTATGCTTCATCTTGCAGACAAAGCAAATACATATTTTCATGCCCACAAAACCAGATACAATTGGTGATATGCTGGTGCCCAAAGAAGTACCTCTTCCTCCACAATGAAAACTCCTCTAGGACTTGGGAACCTCAGAGGAAATAGTGATTCAAAATACCTTGCCCTTGATACCAGTAAACTGAGATGTACAGATAAGTGGCTTCAGAAAATTAAAGATCATTACTTGGGGCCAAGCTGTACAAAACCAGGAGAGATTCCCACATTTCACAGGGCTTGAAGAATTCAAATTCAATATAGTTCTGAAAAAAAAAAAAAAAAATCAACAGAGAAAGAAAGAATAATTTTAAACAAAACCAAAAAAAGACAACCCCCCTCAAAAATCACTTCTCCAAAAAGACTTTGTTGACAAGGTGAGTTGGACATTTGTAGGCTGGATGAGGGTGGCTTGAAGAAGAGTTTGCTGCCAGTTGTTGATCATCTGATGGAGTTGATGGGAACATTGGCTGAGCCTCTGCCCTCATTGTGTTCATTAACATTCACACCATTCACTGGCCACCCCCTTGTACCAAAGACATTTTTTGAGCTTGCTAATTTTCATGAAAGCAAGTGGGGTCACTTTCCACCCTTTTTCCTCATCTAGACAAGGTTCGTCCCCTAGAGAGCTGAGAAGAAAGGCGCTTTCTTGTTGTCATCTGTGCAATTATCAGCTTTGAACACGATGGCAATTTGTTGTTGTTGTTGATTTCCTTTGTTATGCAAATGTACCAGCTCATTCTCTGAGTGCTTTTTTTCCCCCACACAGCATAAAAAGGAATATTACACATTTAATTTCATGTTATCATTTGTTTCCCTCTGAGATTTCCTCCAGCCATTTTTTGGTCTTCTTTAGGCTAGTGGGAGCTAAGCAGTGGCATTTTGAATTCTGACTTTGTCACTTCTATTTACTTTTTATCATAAAGGGGTATTGTCAATAGGTCTTATGTGGCTCCTATAAAACCCATTTAGGAATTTAAATCTCCACTAAAACACAGAATTTATGCTTCCTTTTATGATTTATGAGTCTAGAAGCCTAAATTCTGTTTTTAATAGTCTACCCATTTATATTCAAAGCAATCATCTTACATGCTACACGAGTCTTAAAGTTGTTAGTGAACAACTAAAGAGAATAAAAGCAGGAGAATGTAGACAGAGGCCTAAGCCAGGAAGTTCAGAATAGAATTCAAATGATGACTTCTCCAGGGCTTTAAGATATCATATCTCTGGCTCTTATTATGGTCCACCTCCTGTATGCATCCTGTATTTCACCCTTTGGGAATAAAAGCAATGTTTGAAATCAAGAAGGAGTATCTTTTTTTGATTGCATAATCAAACCTCAATTGGTCAAAATCACTCTGGAACTCAAACATTCCTCTGATTGAATTATTCAAAATTTGCCAGTCTGGACAGCTGAGGTGGTCCAAACCAGGCTTATTTATATTTCTCTTTTCACCCATTTTCAGACAAATTTAATGGCTGTAACATCTAAATTTTTCATTTCTTATTTTTTTAAAAAGCAAAGTGAACAATAACAAGGCTAAGACTTGTCTGTAATTATGCTTAAGATAAATGAAAGAGACTCATGGGTACTTAGGTGTTTCCTTTTTTATTTTGATTCATTACATTTCTTTCCTCTGAATTTTGAGAAAGAGTAAGTGGAACAGGATAAAACTCTTACCTTGTCTGGCCAATTACTGGTAATTTGTACCTATCAGTAACTGCAGATTCATATCTCTTGATTTACATAGTTAGAAGGCTATTTGTTGGATGTCAGTTTAATTTGTCTTCCTTTTGATCTCACTGGAATAAATCTAAAAGTCTTCAGATAAATGAATGACTCTGGAATCACACTTTCATAACAAAAATTAGAACGTGTATGAGACATGAATAAAATAACCTATACCTCTAAACGGTTAAAGTATTAATCTAAATTTTTCCTGCAATCTGACATCTTTTGCTCTGATCCTATCATCATTGCATGCGGAGGCAATCTCACAGATTGTACATCAAAAAATGGGACCCAGAAGTTATCTATTTATTACAGAATACTTTTTGCTGACGAACTCTGTTGCAAATGATTTTATGCCTGATGGGTTTTAAAGGACTTCTCACAGATCATTATTGAGGTTCTGAGGAATGAATATGAGAGAGGATGCATCAGAACGTGGCCGGTTTAAAAATATCTTTTACTATATGTATTATCACTGTCTATTGATGAGCATTGTAGTGTGTATAGCAAGCTTTATCCTCATCATAGATTTAGCAACATGCTATGCTGCAGTTGAAATAGGTTTCTTGGTGCAATTGTAGTGTATTCTGTTGGCATACATAATAGTCTGCTCTGTCTCCTGATCTTAAATATGTAGAGTAGAAGCGTGCAGCAAGCGAGTCCCCCAAGTTCCATTCAAACGCTGCATTTCAGGCCTCACTGAGAAACTATTCAAAAACTGTACATGGAACTTTCATGTGGACAATCAAGTAGGTTTGTGTTATTTACAGCTAATTGCACTATCCTATTTGTGTTTTATTCTTAGGAGTGTGTGACAAAGTCTATGGGGAAACAAATGTAACCTTTTATTCGTGCACTTTAGTGCTTCTGTTTAAAGTGGGGATTTTTTCAGTGTCTGCTCGGGAAAAGATGATAGAATTCAGGGTTTTACCTATATCTTCCCATACAGAACTTCCAGTGCTGTGAATGTGGGCAAGTGGCTTTCAGGTGTTCTCACTCCTGTGCATGAACCAGGTGAAAACCCTGTACTTTTGGAGAGACAAATGCATGGCACAGAGAGAGCACAGTGGCCAGTCTAAATCCTTGAGAAGAACTCATGATCAAGTTGTGTTATAAAAGAGGATCCCACCTATAGTTTGGTTAGCACAAACTCAGAGCAGTTCTTGTTTTCAGTGGATTACTCGACTACAGCTGTGGACAGGCTTCCACCTGAAGCATAGGTGTCTTGGGCCACTCAGCCTTTCATTAGCAGTAACAGATGGCAAAGTCTGTCCGCTTTCTGGGTTTAAAAAGGAAGTAGAGTTACTACATACAGCCAAATGGCCTGAATGTGTAATTCTGTCGTCTGTTGAATGTCTTTCACTGGAATCATGCCAAAGATGACTTTCACCCAAGTGCAGAGCTAGGATAGTTCTTAATTTACTGTGTCCATTGCTCTGCAGACTCAAGCCAAGCCCTTCCCCCTACCTGCAATGCAACAAGTATGGGGCTTACTGTCTCCAGGACTCACATAGGATTAGATGAGGTCAGGATTTTACCCATTCCTCATTCCCAGCAATGTGCTGGTTACCAAAAATAGGTCATAACTACTACCTTACTTTTAGAAAGAAGATTTTTCTAACAGCATAACCAGGACTTCCCTGGTGAATCCCTGATTTAGCTCTATACACTCACTCTTACAATTATGAGTGCTATGATAAAATATCTTCACAAAGGACAAGCTATTTCCATAGCATCAGTCAGTATCATTTAGATTCCAGTGCCCTTGCTGATTAAGTTTATAAAAATGACAGCTACAGGTCATCCCAAACTCTTGGATCAGAAGGAGCAGCTGCCTCTGAGAAGAGCCTTTTTTTTTTTTAGATTATGTTAAGAGTGATAAACAAAGCCTCTTTTGAAATATTCATGCCACCGTCCCACCTGGGGTATAAAAGAACCAGAAGATAAATAATGAGCTAATGTTTCACAAAACAGATCCTCAGTCAGTAGCCAGTATGGATCATATTTATTTCTTACAAAGTCCCAGAAAAGTAACTCCCACCTGCCATAGATAAAAAGGTGTTTGCAAAAGCAGGGGATTTGACTCAGTGTCTGAGGAGCCAGTTTGTGCACTTTTGACCCTGGAGATATCAGATTGTAATACCCATTAAATATTTTCCAGGTAGACCTTAGTTAGTTTTCACACAGCTTTCACCTGGCCAAGTGCAAGTCATCTCTAGGCAGGGTCATGCAGTTGTGTTAGCATGGTACTGAGCTTGGCTTTGTGTCCCTTAATTTTCAGTACAGATATTTAACTTGGAGTAGACTCTTGATTGAACATTGCTTCGTGCCTTTTGATTCAGAACTGCCATGTTGGCCCTGCCTTAGAGTATAGGTATGAAAATAACATCTGCTATCAAAGTAGCACATAGATGTAAGAAAATTTAAAAATGCCCTTTGAATCAGACCAAGTTTTCATCTATCCCAGTGTTCAGTATGCAGCAGAAAAGATTCTATTCAGGGAGAGCCATTTTCAACTGAATATTCGTTCTGTGCTCCCATGCCTCATCCTGTTGGTCACCATGTTACAGACATATTGTCTATGAACATCTTACTACATGTACTTCTTTATAAACCAGCTGATATTGTCCTTCCACACAAGTTCCAGAGATTCACCACTTACTGCATAAAAAATATATTCTTTGGCCTGTTTTGAACCATCCTAGTGCTGCTTTTATTATTCCTTTACTTATTTTATTGCACAATGTGTTGAACAACATTTCTACCTTCAGCTGATCCAGAAGTTTCGCCTTTTGTAAATCTCAGTGATATCATGCCTCAGATTGCTGAGTTGTCTCAATCTTTCAATTTGCCCACAGGAGGAAGATGCTCCATCACCCTGATTATTGTATTTGTCCTTTATTGTGACTTGTGTAACTTATGTCTATCTTGAAGTGTGAAAGCCAGAAAAGTACACAGTGCTCAAAATGTGTCTGTACCACACCTCTTAGGGGAGGGCAAAATTTCATTATCAACACCTCCATGACAGTCCCCAGTATTTCATTGGCTTTTTATGCTGCCAGTGCACATTGAGCCAGAGATTTCAGACACCAGCCAACATGCTGACAGGATGTCTTACCTGAACTATACATGCCAGTTTGTTCCACATTGTGAATCATCAGTGACTGTTTAGGTATTTTTTTCATTAGTTGCATTAGGTTAGCTTTACCCACATCAGAGTTCATTTTACAACCATGTGTACAGCTTTATAAGTTCTGTCTGCAGTTCCTTGACAATAAGAAGGTATCTCTGCTTTCTAGACATGATTATTATATCTACAAAGTTAGATATTCTTCTGTGTATTTCTTCTCTAGGTCATGGGCAAAGACATTGAATAGAACTGGTTCCAGGACCAATCCCTATTGACATTTCTCTTGAAAAGCCTCCTCTCTTGAACCTTGCTTGCCTTTTATCCATGTGTTTACCATCACTATAATGGGACTCCAGCAAGTTATTGTGGTAGAGTTTCCCTTTGCAGGAACCATGTTGACTATTTCCCAACAGAAAATATAATTCACATACTGTATGATTTTATTGCTTATTACAAACTCTGTCATCTCACCAGTCTGTAGTTCCCAAGATTCTCCCTAGAGTCCTCTACAATCTGAGTGAGGTCGGTCTTTGATTACAAGTTATAGCCTGTCAGTATTGGTTTTGATGGCTTGGTTAGGAGTCTCCTCCTAGGGACTTTGTTGCAGAGTTAGCAGCCGAAGTAGAGCGAGAGACATAAGCTTGCGTTTCGAGAAAACTGATATTTCACTCTTCCCCAACTTTTTTGAATTAATTTTGAGTGAAATAATATACTAGCACTGATTTTATCATTAAGTTAGAATGAAACAAATGTCGTTTTGTGCCAGGCAAAAGGCTGCCTGGGAAGAGGAAAACCACAAAATATGCAAAAAGTCCCCTCTCTTGCTATAGTAGAACATCGTGCAAGAATTGGCTTCCTTTTTTTTTTTTTTTAGATTCATAGAATAATGGTGTCATTCCTTATTCTGTTTCTGCTTTAGAAGTAGCATATATAGAACTTTCCAGCTTTTAACAAAAAACTGTTTCTGCAATAAGGAGATGTGAAATATGAATGAGTCTTTTCAATTGATTATAACTACAGAGATGAAGAGCTAGGACAGTCCAGCAAGACTGAGATGTACCAGTCCCTTGCTAAGTATCTCATTTTGCTGATTCAAATGTCTCTGTAGTCAGGGTTGTTTGAACAGAATCAAATTTACTTGTAATGAGCCATATAGTGATTCTCTTGTCTTTTTTTTTTCTTTTCTTTTCCTCTTGTCTTCACATTAATTTCCGCAAAAAAAAGCACATCTGATTTTGTAATGAGTAAAGCAACTGTTTCTCAATTACACCAAATTTTACTGCTCTTCAGTTGAAATTTAAAGGCATGGCAACTTCAATACTATCAAAGATTCTCCTCACAATAAAATCTTCAGTAATTCTTCACCATTTTCATAAATCTTTCAGTACCAAGTTGCTCAAGGAATAATTGAATAAGGAATACTTTCTACCAAATTCTTAGACTTGTTTCTAGAACATCATAGACCCATGGAGATGAAACCCAAATTGCCAACAATGGTAAGGTCCTGACTGCTGCACACATGTAAGTTCTGGTTTTGCACGTTTGCTCTTTCTGATGCATCTTATTAAAATATGCCTTGGAAAGTGTGCTACAGCTAGCAAATCCTGCATATATATTTGTACCAAACTAGATAGATAGTGAGATATGGGATGTCCAAGGGAAGAATGCTGAAAAAGGAACTACTTCATTCCAATTGTTTTGTGGTTGTTTTTTTTTTTTTCAAAGTGTGATATATCCTTTTTTCTTGGTTTTCATGTAACCCGTGTCCTTTCTAAAGCAGCTGTTTTGCGTCCCTCTTTTCTTAACCCCGCTCTGTCCATCCATCACTCAGTATGTGCTTTTTCCAGTCATCTCATTCCAGTTTCTGAATCTTTCTCTGTCCTGCCCTCAAACCCCTGCTGTGATATTTCCATATGTATGAAGGATACAACTTCATTCCTATCGTTTCTCTCTTTCTTGTGCTTTTTGAGAATCAGGACTGGGAACTTTTTTCCTTGCTGAAGGACAAAGAAGTCTTTAAAGCACCATGAACTGTTTATATATGAGCCAACAATTTTGTGCTCAAATACTTTTAGAAATGTATATTTAAGAGAAGATGGGAGGAAATCCCATATGGTCATAGACCAGAAGGAAAATGTCATCATATGTGAAAATATGTCAGTATGTCCTTGATTCATGCCAAGGTCAGTAGAGACAACCAACATGATCTAGTTAGATTTCTGTGTATAAAAAGCTATAGAGATTGACTTCTGGGTTCCTGCAGCAGGTGGTCAATACACATGGAACAGTCTGTACGTATAGGAATTGTTTCATCATTGTACTGATGACCATCTTTGGTAAGTCACAGATTACTTTCTTCTCCCCTCTTCAGAATGCATCTCTGTCTTGAGTAAAATGAGTTTTCTTCTTGAAATCTAAGTGTAAGACATGTTACTTATAGACAGGGTTGTCTTGCATCTTTGAATTTCTTGTTTGATCTGGAAGGAAACATTGCCAGCAACCCTGGAACCTTATGCTTATAATTTTTCATAGCCACCCACCTTCAAACATCATGCTTTTTTCCCCTTCGTCTTTTCCTAATATCAAACCTCTCTTTGCTATTATTAAAAAAAAAAAAAAAAAAAAAAAAAGATAAACAAAACAAAAAACCACAAAAACAACAACAAAAAGTCAATGTATAACAACCAGGCATTACCATTATTGCTAGAAGTATGACGACCTGTTCTCTGACATTCAGGATCAAAGCAATATGCTCTGGGCTGCAGAATCTTCCTAGAGATACCCAACTATTTATCATCTGTCCAGTGGCAGAAGCACTGGCATGAATCGCCACAGCTGGCTGAATGTGGTGCTGTACTCAGTTAAGCTGGGTCTTAAATTTGTTTTCAACACATTTCTGTGAATCACGGAGAATCAAAAGTTTCTGTTGGAAACACCAAGGCATAGAAACCAGAGTTTCACATATTTTTTGTTTATTTATTGAAGATCTACATTTAGCAGAAACCAAAGTTCTCTAAATTACAGCTTGAGACATTTGGAAATAGTTTACGCTACCTCCCTCATGGCCTTTCCCTTTCTGGGGACTAAAAAGGACTTGGTGACCAACATCAGTACCTGTTTTGCTCTAGGTTAGAAATTAAAGTCCTGTGAAGCTGCCACAGTGGGAGACATTTGTCAGTGGAATTATGGTACAAGAATACAGCATTTGCTATTCCTGGACACATAGCCCTACTCAGCTGTCACAGAAGTAACCAATGCAATGAGGTAAAATTCCTATCTCTCAGTATAAGCTGAATAATGAGAAAGAAGATTCCTGTGAATTCTTTACAGGTATTACAGGTCAGAGCTCAGATGGTACTTCCAGTAAAGCTGAGTTTACCTGACTTTTCAGGGCTGAGACACTTTCTAGAATATGACAGGAACTTTCACCATCACAAGGCTGTTTTATACCTTCTTTGTGGATGTCTGTCAACTCCCTCAATGGCCATGCAGGCTCAATTTAAGACCTTTACAGTCATGAGAGCATTGATCACCATTTTGACCTTTCTTAAGTTATACATTTTTACCTTCAGAGTTCCTTTTTTTCCAGTTTTGCTGGAGTGGTTGCTCTTTTTCTTCAATTATATTAATGTTCTGCAGTGCATCAGTTGCTTGGAGATAAGTCCTTGTATCAAGAACAATACAAGAACAAGAGTTTGTAGTATATGCTTCATTGGCGAAATAGATACAAAATTCCAAACTTTGCCCAGAGGAACTGTCATTGTGAGAATTTTCACTTCCCCTACAACTCATGAAGAAGGTGTCTTCTTGATGTGGTTGATGGCTAGAGGAGCTGTGATCTTTGTGTGCATTTTTTTTCCAAATATATGAGGGACCCAATCCTTACAGCAGAAAAGAGTGAGTATGGTTTATAAGCAATGCAGTAGGGAAGATGATAGGAAAGTGACAAGAATGTGGGCCTTTCTTAAGTTCCTGTCTGACTTGTCAATATATGAGAGAAGAAATGAGATGCAATTGTGGCTGAGCCTTCACTAACATAGAAGAAGAAGATGGTAGTGCCTCCAAAGTTTTTTAATTTTTTGGATTTTTACAACTGCAATTGAGACCCAGTTAGGATGAAGTTTCTGAGAAGATTTTCAGCATTTTAAACCCTTCATCAAGCTGAAAGCAATGTTAATTCATTCCCTTCATGATCTGGTGTTTGGATGCAAAGACTAGTCAGGAGAGGCAAAGTTGGTTCCAGAAAATTACATGTAATGGAAGGTGAGAGGAGAAGTTGGGAAGCCAGGGCTAATAAAGGGACTGCAGAGCTGAGTACAAAAGTGCTTGTTGTGAGCGTGAAGGAAAAGTCTTCACTGATATTCTTTAGCCAAAGACTTTTTTTTCCCTTCTTTTAACCAACTCTAAATCTTCTTACTGTGCTCTCCTATTTACTGCTTGAAATTTCTCATGGAAAACTACTTCCTTGGTTGCAGTGATACTTTGCCAGCATAGCTGGATGAAAAAGGATGGGAGGCCAGGAAGAATGAACCAGTCATTCTCCATCCTCTTCCCTCCCTCACCTCTAAATTCCTATAAGTCTTTGTTCAGGTCTAGTGATAGTTATGCTTGGGCCCACATAGGACCACCTTCTCTGTCTTCTCAGACTTCTCTGGCTCATATCCTATTCCTGTGCAAAGCAGAGGGTAAATGATAAAAGGGTAATATAATCAACTTGGATTGTGATATAAGGGATGGGGAGTGGACCCATACTTTCTGTTAATCTGAGGAAAAATTGCACCTAGCAAAAGTTTCCATTTACTTCACAGGCTCCATCAGGTACCTCCCTAAACTAAAATCTTAGATCTTCTGAGCAGACCAGACACCTTTCAAGCATTAAAACCAATCATCTTTATGTAGCAAAATACTGTGTGGCAACTTAAAGTATTCGCATGCACCCTGAGAATGCCCCAATGTTTTCTGACAGCTGACAAACTAAAAAGGACGAGGCTGTCAAATGCAAAGAATGGGTCCCCTCCTTTTGGCTGCTGTCCCTCTGGTCTATTCAATTAGGATTGATCAAGCTGTGTCAAAGGTCCCTCCTCTGTTTCAGTGGTCACCAAGAGCTTTCATGATGACTAATGATAGGCTATCCTTAAAAAGAAAAGGAAAAGAAAAAGAAAGTATAATACAACGGTTTCTTTTTTCTTTTCTTTCTTCTATCCTTATGTTCCAATTAGGCACATTAACTTTATGACCTACTAAATGAAATTCATTTAATTGTCATTGTTCAATGATACATCAGCCCCCTCTGCCTTCCAACATCTGCCCCTCAAACAAAAACCACCACTTACTCAAGCAAAAAAAATTTAATCTTGTTTTGATGAAAGACTTCATGGAGGAGAAATGTTTTACTTCCTCCAGAAAATATCGAAACTTTTTAATTCAAATATGGGTGGCAAAGAGAAACTGTGTAGAAATGCTGATAAGAAGCATATATGTTTCTTTGGTATCTTGTACAAATTTACAAACTGCTGGTCTCTTCCATCTCTGTACTAGATTTGAGCTAGTAGTAGATGACCACATCGTATTCTCACAGTTCCCAGACCTGTTCACATATCTCTTAAAGATGACATTTCCACTTATTTGGATATTTAATGCTAACATTCAGGTACTATTTACACTTGAAGGTATATGCCACAATTTTCTATGGGAGCATTAAATTTTTGGACCATGGCAGGCATTTCCAGACTTGTCTTATGTCAATCCTAAAATTAGGTGTGAGCTGTAACAGATATTTCCAAGATGTCAATTTATACAAGCACCAGAAAGACAGAATGATCTATGCCAAATAGTTTAATGAAGATAATGAGATGACACCATAAGCAGAATATAAATTTATGAAGATTATTATTATTATTATTATTATTATTGCAATATAAAAATCCTATGCATTTCATTATCTTAAAAACTAGAAAAGGACTGTCAAAGGCTTCAAGCAGACATCAGCAACATATAGAATTTAGGCCTCTATCTAGTTATAAATTCTTTATTTGTTTTTAAGGGTTAATTTTCTCCTAAAACTAAAATATACAAATAAAAGCAAATAAGAGATTTGAAAAGCAAATAAACCCTGTGAGCCAGACTCTGCTAGAATAACACAGGTCCAGGGATTTCCCTTTCAAGATCACACAGAACATCCTGATTTTCCCAACCACAACTCCTGTCTAGACTAGATCCCTGGCAATTTATGCTTGGTCTTAAGAATGAATTATTAGCCTGGGCATCTGAGCAAATTTAGTCATAACACACCAGAAGTTAAACAGAAGTCTTACTGCTCTAAAGATACCTGAGCTAGTGTTTGCATCCTGCCACTAAAATTGTTGCTTGGGATTGGATAAACCAGTGAATTTCTTAGTATGTTCATGTATAAATGCTAGTGACAGAAATTTTGAGCAATTCAGCTGTTTCATTTCACAGGGGGTTATGACACTTGCTGTTAGGATTTTGTCCCTCCTTTGACCGGAAAGAAGAATCACTCATTTATTGCCTGAAAGTTTTATCTGATTTATCAATCCTTTTGTAATACTTAATAGCTTTCCAAAAGGACAAAAGGTGATTGACTTTCCATCTTCCAATAAAATTCATTGGCAACGCCCTCTCTGCCCTTCCTTGGAGCTATGGAAAATACGCTCCAAGATGCAAAATATCCATGAATCTTAGAATCATAAGTGAAATTAAAATAATGAGGTTGTGCAGTATTCTGATTCTGAAACAACACAACACTGCATTTATCCTGAGTTAAAGGATGCTAAAGCATGTCGGAAACACTGCAGCTTTATTCCTCATAGCCTTGAACCATGAAGTATTACAATTGTTCATCCCATCAGAAACTGAGGCAGACACAAACTGAAACTAATCCAGGTTCACAGACGCTCAGGAAGGGTCTTGTCAATTTTGATAATCAAAGGCTACAAGGATCATGTGCAGAGACATCCTGGGAAAGTGAGGGAGAGAGATAGATACTTAATTACTTACACAGATCATGATTTAAATCACTTATTATAATTGTCACTAGGCCCCCAGAAGTCATAAGAACCATCATCAGTGAGAATAAGTCATTACTGTGCATAACCAGAGTAAAGACCCTGTCTCACATATCTTGCAGTCTAAATCACTGGTTCCTGATGTCAAAATGTAGCTCCCTGGCATTAAAATTAAGTCACAGAATCCGAGTTAATGAGCTTTTTCTGCCATTATTAACATTGGCTCCTCAAGAAAACAAAACTGCCAGCCCCACCATCAGGAGCTGAGGAGGTGGTGTTGCAAGGCAAGCGGGTTTTGGAAGCAGCAAGAAGTCAGGGAGTAAGGGAAAGGAGGAGGAGGAGAAGACAGTGGCAGGGAGGTCCAACTTAAAAGAAAAAAAAGGGGAACAACATGTCCAAATGAACAAACAGATGAGGAGTGGGAGGGGAAGCAGAGACAGAGAGGAAGGAATTGAACGCAATTACATGATCACAAACAATATTTTTGCCACTGAAGAAGTCACCACCACCCTTGTGAGACATGGAAGCCAGAAAACCATACCATCATGGCACAGCAGTCATCAAGTGAAAGCACACCAAGTGAAAGTGCACGACCCAGTGATGGCTCTACACATAATGCACTGACTTGTTAGGTCATGACATATAGCCAGTCTTCAGAAGGAAGAAAATACCAGGTAATAAAAGACTCTCCGATTCAAGAGAACAAACACTGCAAGAAACAAAGATCAAAAGTTGAAATTAGACAAATGTTGTTTGTTTTCTTTAGGCAGCGGTGAGTACAACTGGCTATTAAAAAAATGAGTGCTGTATTTTCTATTAGTTTCCTCAAAAAGAGCAGAGGGCTCTTTTGGAAGATAAATTTTAACTTAAAAAGTCATTGTACTGCATAAAGACCTAATGGGAGAAATTCAGTGCCCTGTGCTATGTAGAGAGTCAGACAAAAGCAGTGATAGAGAACTGTTGGTGCTGGTGCTGTGTCTGGCACTGATAGAGACCGGGACTAACACCAACTGGGCTGTGCTGCCATGTTCTAAGTATATTTGGCAAGAATCACATGAAAAGATTGCAGTTGCAGTTGAAGGATCTAGAGTTCAGAATTTCTGAATGAGTGCATTTACTTTCTGGAAGCATAACTGTGGGGTTTTGGTTAGGATACTTTTGGAAGGGTGTGGGAAGAGCAGCAAGCCTTAACAGCAGTTCAACAACTTGTAAACCATATATTCAAACTCAATTAATTTGCAATTATAGCAGAGACATCTCATCTGAAGGTTTAAGTTATATTTATTCGTTTGTTGCATGACTGTCTAAAAAGATTAATTTATAACTACAGCTAGTAATGTGGGGTAACTCTAGGGTTCACTTTTCTGAAAGAAAGTAGGTAAGAAATAGAAAAAGAGAGAAAGAGAAAGAGAAAGAGAAAGAGAAAGAGAAAGAGAAAGAGAAAGAGAAAGAGAAAGAGAAGAAAGAGAAAAAGAGAAAGAGAAAGAGAAAGAGAAAGAGAAAGAGAAAGAGAGAAAGAGAAAGAGAAAGAGAAAGAGAAAGAGAAAGAGAAAGAGAAAGAGAAAGAAAGAGAAAAAGGAAATGAAAAAAAGAAAAAGAAAAAAAAGAAAAAGAAAAAGAAAAAGAAAAGAAAAAGAAAAAGAAAAGAAAAAGAAAAAGAAAAGAAAAAGAAAAAGAAAGAAGAAAAAAAACCCAAACCAGGAGCAGGGTACTCTTCTGACTGTACTCCAGTTGCACAGGGTGAACACTAACTACCAGAAGAATTCCCAAGGGCTCTCCTTTTATTCTTTTTGCCTCTGTAAGTACTTCACAACTCGGCTTTTGCCTCTGACCTTTGGCCATCTTTCCACCCACATGTTATTAACTTCTCTCTTACTCGCCTTAGCAATTTCAGTTTACCATCCCAAAAGACATTACCATTGTCTTCTAGTAAACACTTCAGAACATAAAACCATGTGGAACAGTTTTCTACTCTTTTCTGTTTCCAGGCAGCCTATTTTTTTTTTTTTCAGGCACTCAAGTTGTTGAGAAGGTATTTTAGTAGTTTGTGTACTGGGGTCGTTCTACATAAAGCAACATTTGTGTATGATCATGATGTACTGCAAAATTAAGAAGTTTTGTTTAATGTGTTCTCACAGCTTAACTCTATGAGGTTCTTGCTTATGAGAAAGTGGCTTCTGTTCAGCCACATCCAAAAATATTACCTTCTAAAGTTTGAATTCAGGTTTCTGAGATAACTTGCAAAACTGAGAACCTCACAAGCAAATAAGCAGTCTAAGAACAATTTACTTGTTGTAACTGAAGTAATTTTACCAGGTTTTACTTGAAGAACATAGAAAACTATTATAATAATGTATTTTAATGTATCTAGTTTCAAAGTAAGCTTATAAACAAGGAAGATGACCTTCCAGGTCCTAGGAGCTGCATCCACAAATCCCAAGACACATATCCTACAGCTCCTGTCAGGACCTGCAAGGAAAGTTAGAAAGTAGATGTCCAACTATGTCATGGTCATGTCAGATATCGACTCCATCACTGGTTATTGTGGCCTTCAAAGGCTTTTTTGGTTTTCACTGCTCTCCAAAGAATGCATATCTGCGAGTATTTTCCAGCTTCCCTACCAGAACATCCCTGCAGGAGGCTTGGTCTAACTTTGGCAGAATAACTGCAGTTGAGCTGCTTTCAGGTCATCTGGGGGACCAAGAGCACAGGTCACTGACCCACATCACTGGTGTTGAGGGCAGAAATTCAACACATCATAATATTTGGAGACATAAATGTTCTCATTGGTTTGATTTGAGCGCCTTCATGCTGAAAGGGAAACAAATATTTAGGTTTTTCATTCACTCATTGTACTGTTAATCCGCTAATACAGGCAATGTGTTAACGTTTCCCAAAAATTTCTACATTCTGCAAGGCAGCTTCAATCTTTAGATACCACTGGGTTATATGACATGGACAGATCTGAAGGCTCTTGGTCTCATAGGAAATAGGACAGTCTCACAGAGAAAATGCATCCTTCAAGATAGGTACAAAGAATGATAAATTATTCACTCTAGTGATATATTTTCTATTTAAAGATTGTTATAATTCTACTACTAAATATCTAAGTCTCAACGTTTTTTACTTTCCTGAGAGACTTCTTAGCTCACATGAACAATGATGAGGCCATTCAAGTAAAGGATTTTTTTTCTAAATCAAGAAGAAAGAAATTCCCTGCATAGTCCATTCACACATATTTTATTGGAAAATTTTGTTAAAAATAAATGAGCTGAGATGTTATAATTCTGTATTTTCCTAACTCCTGGAAAAATAAGATGCCTAGTTATCAGATTTATTTAGTAATGTTGCTCAAATGCTCCCTTTAATTCTCAGCTGGAATCCATGGGCTCCACATATTTTCATAGCTGTCGTATTTCTGAGCTAATAATATTTAATGTGTTCAGTCCAAATGAGAATGAATCCAGAGGTGTGATTTTTTTATATTGCTTTCTGAATGACAAAGCACAGAGAAAATGAAGTTCATGCATTATTCATACTATAAAAGATGAAAACTATTAATGCAATAAGGATGTCACACACACACACACGTTGGTTTGTTTATATATCAAGAGTAAGATAGTACTGAAATGCCTGTATTCCCAGTATAACAATTTTGAATAATTCTGATAATCAGAGATTTATACATACAATTTTTCCAGTGCCTTATATACAATAATAATTCTGGATACCACTTCCCAGTGGAGAATAAAAATGTTTTATACTTAACATATGATTGTATGACATTCATTTTAAAGTAATATGACAGTATGCTGAATTTAATACTGTAGAGAGCGGCATCTCCCAAATTCTGTCACATAGAAATGTGAAACAAAATACAGTCACACATATGCGTAAGTAAGCTTCAGCTCATATAAATAGTCATGAGTCTCTTAATTTCAGTAAAACCATTTTATGTTTGCTAAGGAACTGATCTATTACCTTCATTAAAGGTGACAGAGTAACAACCCTTGAGGCTGAAGATATCTATTATCAAGAACATCTTACCAAGTAGGGCAATCCACAGAAAGCCAGCTCAGCAAACCGATAAAATAATGTATTCTGCCTGTGTGAGGGTGTGTGAGTACATATTTATGTAAAAGAAAAAGCCTGTTAAGCATTTTTTTTCCATAAAATAAAATGGATAATCCCATTCTAAAAATGCACATATGTTAAAAACAAAACAAACAAAACTTCTGCAAGGTGTTCTCTTTGTTCAGTCATACAGCATGTACTGAAGTTACTTTGCTGTTGAAGTCAGTGGCAAATCTGAACCTGGATTTCAAGTCAAGTAATTGACTCGAGAAAGTTTTTTATTTTCCTTCTTTCATAAATTTTTGCATTTACAATTACTTGAGAAATAGTACATTGAAGCCTGACCAAAGAATACATTTGAGATACATTTGCAAATCTCCATATATGTCTTGGTTTAGGCTGTGCTTGCCACTAAACAATGGACAGATACCCTCTTTTAAGCTCTCTCTCTTCCCAGAAGAGAAATGAGAGAAAATAATGGAGAAAGACTTACAAGTTGATTAAAGTCACATAAATGATATGTTAGGAGTCCTGGGAAGAACAGTTGCAGAAAATCAACCATGTTTTTCTTCAGGATTCTGGGGCAGGAAGGAGAAACGGGATGTAATACATTTCATTATTTACCAATGTTAGCAAAGAAAATCCTCTCACTACCTTTTATGATCTCTACTTAGGAGTAACGGCTTCCAGTATTAAACACGTACATATAGACAGATACAGGTCAATATATAGATATAGAAAAAAACTATAGAACTATACAGATTTAATACAAATAGAATAGGCACTAGCTTTTCCCACTCCCCTATGTTTTCCTTCCTCAGTAGATATGTTTCTTTTATTTCTTCTTTTTATTTAACAATACATTTAAAAACACTGTCTTTGCATAACTTTATTGAGAATGCTAATTGAGACTCTAAAGCTGAGATACGGCACTTTATTTCAATAACTTCTTACAACTATCCTGATTTGATTCACCCACACTATATGCCATTTCACACATTCCAATTTTGATCCATTTTTCAACAGATTTCCAATCTAGTAGGCATTTAATTCCAAATTTCCTGATTCAAGAAAATGTTTTCTCCTTTAGGGTTTCATAACCCAGTCATTTCTCTTCAATCCCATTCCCAATTTCATCTGTTATTGAGGTGGCAAGTTCTTGCTTTTCTTTGAGGATTAGGAAAGAAGCAATAAATAAATATGAAAGATAGTTTTCTATTCTTTCTTGTGCTATGAACTGTGGTAGTATAAGAAAAAGTAATGGCAAAACATGTGCAGAGCTTCCATATCCTGAGATGTAACATTCTTAGCAAAGAAGAAATCTTCAGGGTTTTTAGTTATTAAATAAATGTTAATACTACTTTATTCAGTGTGTCTGAGCTGAGGTTTTTTCTCACATCTAACTTGCTTAAGCTTAGTTATTTTAAGAAGTAATGCAATTATACACCTGTGAACAGGATCTTGTAATTGGAAGTATCAACTTAATTTAACTATGTGAGATATTAATAGCTTGCTTTCACATCTTTTAAATTATATATTCTTTATTTGGAACGGCTGGGTTATATATGTCTATGTCGGACATAGAAGCATTGGGCAATTTGTCACATACTTGATTTTTAAAATATATTTCTCTCACAATGGATAGCTACCTTCCACTGTCATTGGAAGACATTTTTTCGAGTCTTCCTTAGACATATTTATCACAAGATATTTGGCTTCTCTAAATTTGTTTTCAATAAGATTATCTTTCATTAGAATTCATCAGTACATGTCATTAAGTGTCCAACCATCTAATCACCTCCATTTTCATAATGAACAACCCATCCTTATATTTGACTCACAATATTTCTGTTGCATATCTGAGGAAGGACAATTAACATTTTTATATTCTTTCAAGGGAATTTTTACTTTTTTTTTTTTTTCCTGCTATCTGTGTAACATAAGAATCTTTCTGAAAAATCTGGTAAACAACCATCATTCAAAACATTAGAACTGCTCCATGCTCCCTATGAAATCCATTTCCTTAGAGGACATAATATTAAAATAATTTAATAAGATTCTGTTTAAAAGTGGTTTTAAAAATGACTTGCAAGTTTATACATGTACCTTTGGATTGTCAATAAAGAAATACTACTTAGTTTTCTCACTTATTTTCATTACAATGGTGGACAAAAGTTTTCACTAACCTTTGCAAAAATTCTTCAGAATTTGTCAATTATTTTATATTTATATATTCAGTATAATGTATCCTATATTTTTAAAGATCCCATAACTCTTTACAGATGTTCATTGTAATGGAGTTATATCTTATGATCTTATTAAAAATATTATTGCAGTTTTTGTTAATTAAGATGCACTATAAAGCATCATATTATTCTAAATTTATTGACTTGCTATCACTACTGAATGTTTTTTTAGTGATTAAACAATATTTTCATATCAGTATGATAATGAAAGCCCATAAGGAATTAATCTGATTCTTAGACTGTGAGGGCAAAATTTCACTTTATGTATATCGACATCCATTGTGAAATATTTCATAAATCTAAATCCCACAATTTATATTCCTGTCACTTGTCTAAATGTAACATACTTTTACACTGCCCAGTTTTGACACAAACATTTCAAACAACCCATTGATGTCACACTTTGCTAATTTTCCTCAGTTAATAATTATGATTTTAAAATATACATTTTATTTACACCTTGATTATTTTAAATTTCAGCTCCTTACTGCTTAGACACATGAATATATCATAGAAACTGTTAAATTAATTCCCTTATTCTATTATTTTCTTTGCATTCAATGTTTTTCAGCAAAGAAAATAAAGCATTACAGAGCTTTGTTTCAATACTGTCAGATTAGGATTTGTTAGAGTAGATTTTTGTTTTCCATTTTATTATTTCCATTTTTTTTGCTGTCAACCAAGTATGACAAAACAATATTGCACATCATGCTAATCCAAAAGCTTTCTACTCAGCTAATGTAGCAGCATGTACCTGCTTAGTAGGCAGTTGGATATACTAGCAGGATTTTTTCTCATAATTAATCTGGATGATACAGCTTGTATTCTTTCTATTTGCATTTTTCCACTGTAACAGAAATAATGAATTCTACTACAAGGACTTTTCCAGAATAGATTCATGGAATTATGTAAAACCTTCAATATGAGATTTATCTGCAGCTTCCAAAACCATAACTTTCTAATCATGGCGTGTCTCTGTATCAGCAATAAATTCATTTAGGTGGTTAATAAAGAAGCGTTACAAGACCTGAACCTTCAGTATAGCATATTGTATATCCCATATACTTTGTATGTCTATTTAGAATATGACAACTGAATTTTTTAATTAAGTTTCTTATTTGGGCTTTTTTGTTATTGCTCTCTTTGGCTTTGTTTTATTTCTATATTTCTTTTATTGTTAAAAATTGCATTTCTGCCAGGTTTAAATAACTTAGTGTCAGTTTAAAATTCAGTATTTATACTGTGTTACAATGGCCTAGATCTGGCATTTTTATATCTTAATTAAAATTGTTCTGTATGATAGTTGCCTATGATTGATAGGGAAATCATCTAGCTATTGCTTATATCAGTGACTGTAACTGGCCAGGTTAGATGGGGTGTACTTTATTATTAAAAGAATGAGGAGAAATGTATCATCTGCTTTTCCATCTGCATACTGGTACAATTATTTGGGAGTAGAAAGACATGAAAATTGTTTCTTTTGGGAGAAGAGACTTTTGGCTTTTTTTTTTTTTTTGTCTTTTCTATAAGCAATTACAATAAGAAAACCGCAATATTTTTATTTTAGAAAACATAAAAAACTGATATTTTAGAAACCTTGAATTATCACATATGAAACTCACAATTTGAACCCTTTAAGATTTTCTCATCTCTAGGTATTCTCAAACAAATATAAAATTAATGTAGAACCAAAGTTTGAAGCAGACCCTCTCAAGTAATGGTACATGGAACGCTACCAGGAAATTCTAGTTATTTTAAAGGAATAGAATTTTGAACCTGGAAAGCTAAAAATTCAAACCAAGTAAAATAATGAAGGAACAATTAAGTGAATAAAATAATCCTAAAAGCAAATATATTTCAATATCTATAATGTTGACTTAACTTCACCCAAAATTCTTAAAGAACAGTTCAAATAGCGTAGCTTGGAAAACTTTCTGGAAATAGTAGCTAAATACAACAATAATTTAAAATTTGCTTGGTTAAAGAAGGTTTGTGTTGATTTTGGGGACCCCACTTGCTCAGGAAGGCCTGGTTGGTAGGAATTTGCTTAGATTACTGAGAACCAAGGAGACTGGAGCCTTAGTGGATGTTATCTGCTTCATTCACTCTCCAAAGTCACAGTGAGACTGGAGACACCTTCCTACAGGTGCTGTAAACTTAGTCTGAGTTTCTCTCTATATATCCTCTATTGTGCGGCTCCAGTTCTCTGCAAGTCTTCTGCGGAATTTCTTCTGAAATGTCTGTAATGAGGATTTACAGGAAAAACAAGAGCTCACCCTCAGACAAGTTAAAGCCACATGAAGAAGCAATAGAAAAAGGGGAAAACATATGACATTGAGTCTTTCATACCTTTTGGTAACATATGTAGTACAGCTGTAATTCTTCATGGTTTTCATCTTTTGTTCTCTATTCCCTCCCTGTAGGTTTTCAGGAAAAAATGAGGTAATCACTCTTCTTTTTACTGGAAGATGATTTAATATGCTGTGCTATTCCATCCAGAAGCATCCCCAGTTACATATTTACATATAGTGAGTAACTTTTTTTTATGAAGAGAAGTTACTTGTCCCACTTTCCACATAAAGGCACGAGTCAGGGAGAGAGTATTAAGGTTACAACAGAAAATGAACCTTTATTGATATACAGTAATCAAAGTTTGTCAGTAATTAAGTGAACTGCTTCACCCTCTCTTCATTAACTGGATATAGAAATGTTGATAATTTACTTCAGAGTATTTGTCTTCTCAAGGTTAGATAGCTGTTGTTTGTTCCGTACCTGTAGGATGGACTTGATAAGAGACAAAACTTGTATGGGGACAACACAGATTTCTCTGAGTGTATGAGCTCTTTTCTCTTCATTTACTGAAGCCAGGTGTATCAAATATGAATTAAGAAAAGTAGCCTGTAATATTTCTTTAATTTTAGGTGATTTGAAGGATTGTTTCAATCTTGACAGTATTATGAAAAAGCCTGACAGAACTTTCTTTACACTGAAGTGCTATTTCATTGATATTTTTAATATTCATATTTAATTTTCATATTTAAACTCATCCAGACAGGTCCCGGGACTTCTTCCCAAGGACAAAAATTCCAAATGCTAAAGATAACAATTACTTTTCATAGTTGTTTTTGACTATAGCGTCATATTTCAGGCCACTTATAATAGCAGTTGAATAACACCACTGTTATTTAAATAAAAATGCTACCCACTGATTTATCAGAATCACTTTTCAGTTGAAATTTACAATTGCATCACTTATCACAGCAAGGAATCCATTTTACTAAAAATAATAGAGAGGGGCACACTGTATGCCAACTTTGTATAGCAGTTCATTTGAAACAAGTGAATTCAAAATGTCTGTGGAGGAGTCTTGTACTAATTACACTTTCTGTTTTCCTATAATTCATTTTCTAGAAGTTAGAAAATATATTGAAGACTTAACTGACATTTCTGACAATTTCCAACTGTTTTCTCACACTAGTTTTAATGAATAAAAATAATGGATTCAAATATTTCAACAAGAACTTAATTCTTAAAAAAAAATAGATTTGAGAATAGATTAATGCATTACTTCAGTATGTACATTTTTTAATCTTAAAGGTCATTTACATTTTCCTGCAGTCAGTATATTTCTTCTAAAGAAATACTTATATCAAGAAATCAGTTCCTGAACCAGAAAACTGCATTCATACAAGCTTAATTTTAAGGATGTTAGTCCAAATGTAGTTAATTCTTTGAATGAGGCTCTATTATTTTTTGTATTTTCTGTTCATACTAGTTTAATGATAAATTTCATAAAAGTTTGAATATTTTTAATGATCTCTAAATCATAGTAGATGGTAAATTTCATGGGGTTTTTTTTTGAAAACTTGAGCCTAGATTTTTCCTTAACTTTCTGATCAAAAATGAATGAATATGAGGGAAAAAACTCTCAGTTTTCAAATAGTCATTTCTCTGAATGCATTTATGATCTACAAATAATTGGCAAAAATCCTTTATGTTTGATTCAAAAAGATGATCTTCATAGAATATTGTTTAAAAAAAAAAAAACACAAAAATTTAAGCATCAGCAAATATGTACAACAGGAGCTAGATTATAAGCAGGAGTGGTTTAAATATAGGATTGGAAAAAACTGCTCAGATTGGTAATCTATGACTGAAGGTTTAATCTCTTTGTGTTCATGTTCATGTCAGCCTTGTACATAGACCAGTAACAAATCAGAGAACAAAAACACATGTATCATTGCTGTGCTTTGTTACTATTTGTTATTTTCTACTATATTATGTTTTAGAAAAGTTACAATAATTCAATCAAGTTGCAAAAACAACAGTATATGAACTAAGCAAGTTTTTACACAGCATGAATAGTACAGAATTCAACCCCCTACAATAATATTCAGCCACCCAAATTGTATGACCATCCTCCAGATTCCTGCCTAAATGCTATATACTTGCCAACTTCTGCCAAAAATTGAGGTGAAAGACCTAAGATTTGCAGCCAAATTGAATAGAGAAGAACATTTTATTTTCAACACAATGGTTGAATGGGCAGCATCCTGCAGAAAAAAAGAAAATAATAACATAAGATCAGGTCCGGAAGGACTGTATAGTAACAGGTGCACACATATGGGATCAAGGATAAGTAAGATGTCCTATATGACCATACCTTAAATTTATCCTAACCTCTCAGTGTTAGGCTCCCAGTAAAACAAAATCAAATAAACCCAAGTTAAATTAAGTCAAATTAATAGCTGCTTGTATGTCTTTCCATCTTCATTACCTGGCCCACACAACCCAGTGGCCATTGCTGCAACTGCTTGAACGCTGCTTCCCATTGCTTGAATTTTTTTACAATAATTTGTCATATGCCGAGCAAAATATTCATAACATACATCATACACATAGCCAAAGTGAAACATTCTTATCCCTAAAAAACTTTCTATATATAGCCAGCTATTTCTGCAGCTGTGGGCTCAAATTTATCACCTAACCTCAGGCACTTGATTGCAGTAATTAAATCATGAGCTAGGGCTTCACCTTTCTTAATGAAGCAAATTATCTTAACAAGAGAGAAACTCGTTTTAGAAGTGCCCACATGCTTCCAATATACATACACAAAGAGATAATCTAAGGTGGTTTGTTTTCTAATTTAAACATAGGAGTAACATAGGCTAAGTAGGATCATCTCAGTGATCTTTCTGAGTCCATCTGGAATTTAGGAAATGGAATTTCTCTCTTTCCTGGTGTCTCTGCTTTGGTAGGTAAGCATTATAGAACAGGGATCCAACAAAATGTGAACAACTATTTTGCTTGAATGTTAGGTGGATGAAAAAGCATGTTTAAAGCCTGTAGGTAGTAGGAAGGGGGAAAAAAATTATTTAGATGTGGACTTGTCCTTCAGTCTTATCCTTCGGGCACATGTGAATACTTGACATTCTGGAGGACCTAACACTTCAACATTTGATGTTCTTTACCAAACATACCTCTATTTACAACTGAATAGTTTTGTTGTCACCTCTAGCTTTTAATTAAGCTGGACATGTCCTGCTTAACAGATAAGGGAGAACTAAACAGCATTGTGTTGCTTCATTACCCTACAGTTATATTATGTTAACACTGTGAAAATTTGCTTTATAGATTAGTTAGGAAGAATACTTTAGTAGACCATTTACAAATGCTGTGGATTTTATATTGTTTTACTTCTAATCCCACCCCAGCTTGCTGTTTTGTGTGAAGTATTTAGGTGCATAGTGCCCTAAAAATGAACTCCTTGGTTATTTTAATTTTTTTATGCTGTTACTCAATAGTCAATTAATTTCACTTAAGGTCACAGTTATGCTTTTTTATTACTTGTGATGATGTTTTTGTTTGACATTCATGTTACTTTGTTATATCTCATAAAAGTGATTAATGAAGAACTCCTAATTGTAGAATACAAGCTATTTATTCTTGTTGCTCCTGTCACATAAAAATGTCTAAGTATTTGAAAGCCTATTATACAAGCTAAGGGAAATGTGCTCATTTCTGAGGTACCAGACTTAAGATTTAGCTAGAAAAATCAATTCTGTAGGCAATAATGGACCAGAGTAGTCTCCTAACCCTTGGAACATGACATAACTGAGGGAGATGATCTCTCTTACTACTATTCATTATATCAAGAAAGCATGTTTATTTCTTGCTTATAGACAGTCTACATTAAAGATTAATCTAAAACTTAAACCGTCTTAGGTTTTGTATTAGGTATTATGACTCCTGAACAAAATATATCTAAATGTACTTACTGAAGCCCAACAGCCATACTCATTTAAACAGAAATATTTATGGTCATGCTTAGTTAATAGTTTAGTTACTTTAAAGATGCCCTTTCCTTACCCTTTGCCATGTACATATGCAGGCTTAGCTTTCCAAGCCGTGTTTCCCACATCAGTTTTATTTCACTGCTACTCTAAATTAACTACATTAAGTGAAGGCAAAGTAGGTGCGAGGAAGAAACTGCATCTGGGATCTCTGCAGGAATAACGTCGTTGGCATGTCACAGGCTGAAGATATCAAAGAAAAGAAAACCTCAGTAATGTGCTGGACAGTCAGTCAGAAAAGAAAATTAAGTTTGGGCTACATTTAAAGGTTTTCCTGATGTAGCTATGCTGCTTAGAAATTTTGCCAGACCAAGGAGCACTTCTGGAATAGCCTACTCTATTTAGAACTTGTCCAGTCTGATGCTCGTAAACTTTATCCCTGAAGGATGTTTTCCAGTACAGTACAACAAGCAGATCCCTGTAAGCATTAATACACTTTGAGACACCTGGTGCAAGAACTTCTGTGTATGACTGTGGCATAGAGCAATTGCAAAAGACTGACTCCTCTCTCCTCAAGTACTTGTGAGAATTGCAGAGCTCCTGCCATCTGGTTTCACTAGATTCAGCTGTTCCAAAGAATTTAAATTAGGAAAAAGATTGAGTACATCTTAAAAATGGCTGCCTGTCCTGTACATCTGTAGTTAAACAGAACACAGTACATCTAGGCCCACTTGGCCCAGGCACTGCCAGTCATGTCATAGAATTTTTTTCCTCTGAAAATGTAAAGAGGCACCATGGCAATCAGTATAAAATGACTGTGCATAAATGACTGTATCAACAACAGAAGGGAAGTCCCAAGAAGTAAAGATATAAGTGAGCAACTATGAAAAAAATATTCATAATACAAATTTTTAGTATTAGTTTGTTTACATAAGACTGATGGGTATTATTCTGAGTCTTGTATATTCTGAGCCTTGTTTAAAGTTAAAATCTTTGAATAACAACATAGATCTCACAAGGAAAGTAAAAAATTATATTTTGAGTCTACTTACTTCTTTTTCATCTTTCTTTTCTTTAAACATTTATTATTTTTCTAAAACTCCTCAGGAAGAGCAGATTTTAAACTTCTATGTTTTCTCATTAATTTTAATACAATTTACAGATGCTAGGCCATGAGAGAATGCCATCTACTTTGGTTTCCCTCCGCTTGCCCCATTATAATTAGAGGTAGCTTAATTTAATTATTTAATGATTCAAAAAGATTTGTACGGAACAGACAGATATTAAAATCAAGGGAAGAGTACACATACTCTGTATCAGAGTTCAAGAAAAAAAACAACTAATCACCCAAACAAACAAACAAAAAGCTAAAATTCTCCAAGTGAATTGTCGCACAAGATGTCAAACCCAATTGTTAAAAATCATCATGAAATATGTATTATTATGTATCTATAACACTATATATTGAATGAAATGTAGTCAGTATTTAGAAGATTAATAAAATGCCAGGTCCTATTTTCTTTATTTCTGAAGACTGAAAAAGAAAAACTAATTAACTGTTTGGACTCTGTCTCTCCCCAACAAATTTTTGTATAAACATAAGTTGCAAAATTGTGGTAATGTGTTGCTCCAGACTGAAGAGCAGTCTTGCATACAGAAACCTGAGAGATGGACACCAAATGATCATACATTGAAACTGTGCACCAGATACTAGCAAGAGTGCCCCGTTGTCTTGAGTAGTTATACAGATCAGAACAGAAGATGTTCAGGCAGCAGTGAATGTTTCGAACCCCAAAAAGTCACTGACAACTAATAACGTTTAACACTTCACCAGATCTGATCCGACACTATTTTACTGGAGTTTAGATAAAAGGGTGTTTAAAGCACCATAGTTAGAGATGGAATAGCTCTTGACGGAATCTGCCAAATTGCAAATAAGAAAAAAAATAGGGACTAAACATCCAAATTATAAAAGCCATACAGATATGGGTATCCACACTAGAGTATTCGAAAGAATGAGAATTCAAAATATAAATATGCATTTATAAGATCTTTCAATATTTTCAAATCAGCATTAAAAAATGCATTCATCTTTAGATTTGCAGATCACAATTAAAAAATTGTGTTTGTCTTTCAGTCAAGACCAACAGGTTGGTCTAAAGGCCAAGGATATTTATAGAAAGGTTTTCATATGTTTTCAGGCAGTTTGATAAATGACAGTTAAATCAACACTTACCATACCATTTAAGAATTCTGCAAAAATAAGCATCTCCTCCCTTGCCCAAGAAAAAATGAAGATGACTTAACTTCTTGGTGAATTCCTTGAAACATCAGATTTAATGCTAGGAAGAAGTTATTTCAGTTATGCTTTCCTCTGGTCAGCAAGGCTTTATATGTGTATTTCATTGAAACAGGGCTCAGAGCATTCCCATCAATAGCAGGAAGACACTAATTCGTTTACTAAGGTCCATGAATGAGACTGATATCTATTTTTGAAATTTCCTGTAACTACTAAAATCCACCAGAATACAGTAGGCTGCCCCAGCATCTGGAAGTGCTTAAACGAAATTCATTAATTAACATATGACTGGGGAACAGATTTATTGGTATTTAAAGATGTAAGTCAAAGTGATGATCTTGTGTGGTTTTGAGCACATTTCTGAAATCCTGTTACTTATGTAGAGTCTTCAATTTAGACTAAAATGCAGCCATTTCCTGCTTTACTTTGAAAAATTTAAGAACACATTTTGAAAAGAAATATACTAAAATTAATCCTAATTTTGTGAACTAACATATGTAAAAATAATTACTTGCCTTACTAATGGATTTCAGAAGTAACCATTTTTTTAACCCTGTGAATAAATTAAAATGTTCCTTATCTTATTAGTATGAAAATCCCTTCTGTACTGTCTATCTGCTACCTAGGGAATTAAGGATTTAGAGGCCCTTTGCCTGGTTCGCCTCAGTGAGGCAGGCAAATTCAAAGTGTGACTACCTTTGCAAATCCTCTAGATTATAGACATCAATGCCCAGTGTTTACTCATTTGAAAGTTCTGGAAGCACAAGTATAGATAATTTCAAAGGAACTGCCATTTCACAGTCCTCATTCATTGATAAATTAAAACTAAAAAGGAACTTGTTCTCTGATAACATAGAGGAGTATGAGTATACTTAAACTAAAGATCTGATATTGTGTTTGAGAAGCTAAGTGAGGTCATGTTGTCTTTTTTACACATATTGATAAGGACGTGGTAAAGAACAAGGGATTAAGGAGCAACGCAATGCCTAACTTTTAAGTGTCCAGGAAACTAAGTTGTTCAGTCTTTCCTACATAATGCACCAAGATAATATACTTTGCAAAAAATAGGATACTGAATAAGAGACACTGAAACCACAGCCATCTAAAAGGCCTCATATAGAAATGCAGCAGCTGAGCCAGAGGCTGAAAGTCAAACCAAGAAGGCTGGATTCAGCTGGCACTAGAAGTTCAGTATTCCTTATAGTTCTCGTTGCTTCTCAGTTCAGTTAAAACTAATATACTATAAAATTCATAGGGAATTTTCTTATTTTACCTAGTAGATATAACTACTGAAGAATGCTTTTGGATGGAAGGGACAGCTATTATTTAAATCCAGCATTTGTATTTCCTCCCCTTGTTCTCCTTCCTGATTGTACAGGATGGAGCTTGATCATTGTTTTAAAACATAGTGAGGTTTCTGGATGTTGTTCATTGGTAGCTGGTTCTCTGGGCCCCAACAGAATTTGGACATTCAGGAAGTTTCAAAAAGTTCAAGTTGTTTTCCTTTCATTACAATTTATTCTTTTCCAACTATTGTATACCTTGATGAAAAAAATCAGCAGTAAGACCAGAGGAACAGTCTATTATTTTCTTGCTTAATCAGCTGAACAGGTCTCTAGGTAGAAACGGTCCTGTTCCATGATTCTGGTGGCATGGAAACATACATTTGGAAGCATCCCTTCCCTTCCTTCCATTTTCCTCCTTTTTTCTTATACTTGCCTAACTTGATTATGACCACATCTCTTCTCTGATCCTGATTACTGCCTAGCTGGTTGATTAGTGTTGCTTAGCATTTTAATGACTTTTATGACTTCTTCTAAATCCAATTTACTCATGGAAACAAGAAGAAATTGGCATTCAAAAGTCTGGGAAAGTAGGGTACTTATAACATGGCTGATATAATTTATATGATTTAGGATCTGAATTTCCAAAGTACCTGATAACATCTTAAGAAACCATGACTGACATTCAGCCTTTGTGAAGACTAAAACATTACAAACTAGTGAAAAATAGTCAAAGAATTTAACCCACATTAAGCAGTTAATTTCACACCAATTTCTTCTTATAGAAGTACATTTGAATTATGAATGACCTAATATTGTTTAGTTTATTCATGCTTTGCAAATTTATATCATAATCAGCTGATAACTGCTATTCGTTACCTAAAAATATGAAAAAAACATATGCAATGTATAAAAAGAGATGAGTAAGATTTCTGCAACATGCTACCTACACAGTTTCATATTTATATCCTTTTTTATTTTTCAAAGACTAAACCCATGGGCTTTTTTTCTGAAGTGTTATTGGAGGTTTATTTGAAAACAAGAAATACTAGATTCTTCAGATTCTGCTGATATAGATCAATCTTCATGCAGTCACTCCTGAGAGAGCATTGCATGTGTAAATAGATTATAAAATGTTAATAAATATCAAAAGCATGCTAGGATTAAGTACCATGAATTACAGATAATTATAAGCATATAAGTAGAAGGTTTTACAGTTAACCTATTGATCCATTGAGCTGTATAGCAATTTACAGTAACTGTCTGACCACTCAACAAGTGATATATATAATCACTTATTACATTTTATATGTGGCCATCAATAAAATGTATTTTAAAATAAAACATGATTCAAGTGCATATTTCAAATTACTTCTCATAAATGGCTACATTTAATTAGTGACTAGTGTCACTGTTTTAACACGAGTTCAGATTTATGAGGTTGAATAGTTTGGGGGGTTCCCATCCATTGTTTTCTACTTTATCCTTCTCAGAAAATTCTTCTTCTGATGAAGGAGAAGTTATTTTTTTGTAAATAAAAAAATTTACCTGTAAAGCAAAGCATTGATGCAACCCATGTATTACACAAAACTTAGCAGTGTACTGTTACTGAATAGGGTTTTCCTTAATACAATAGGCTGTTAAAAATAATTAAAAATTATGTACAAGTTATCCATGAAGGAGGGTGGGACATTGAGTAGCTAGTACAATCACTATTTTATATAATGAGAATGAATTGGCTCCATAGATATTTGTTGTTACTAATTATTACATTTTTTCCATCTTCACAAATTCCAAACATTATCAGGAACTTACTCCATTTATTGATTTTAGCTATATAAATAAATGGTGTTCTTATCAGTATGCTTTTCTGAAAAGCACAATGGGAATTTTGAATACTGTGTTCCTTATTTTTACCTAAGTGACGAACACAGTAGAGCCTCCCCCCAACCCTCCCAATTACCTAATTTGTGCAAATGGTAAATTTATGAACATTCTTCTGCTCCAAAGCCTATAACTTCACAGCAGCACTGTGTTTATATCCCCTAACAGCATTGTAAGTGCTTAACCATAATTTCTAATGATGTCTGTTGGACTTTACTCTAGGGGTCATCTATCTGTTTAAAAATTAATTTCATAGATGCAAGGGTTTTTTGGTCTAAAGAAACTGCAGATTCACATTCGTTGTGCATATTTGACCTCTGCCATTCCATTCTGCATCAGTCAGGGCATGAGGGTGTTGTCTTTTTCTGTCAAAGTGAGTAAAACTGCCATTCACTCCATTAATGAGAAATTCAGCTATTGATCTGATCTTTGCTCCACTGTTATTGATTTCTGCTTTTTGTTTTGTCATTTGGACCTAGAACTGTCAATAAGTTATTGACTGAAGAATAGAAAGTCAATCATTTGTATTCTCCTTAGAGCTTGTGGAAATTGAATTTATCTTCATGTTCATTGACATTTTACTATGAAAATCTGAACCTTTATTAAAGCTGTTTCCAGTTATTCTGGGCTTGAGAAGTTTATGATAATGAAAGACAATTTTTTATGCAACTAATTTGCAGATTAATGGTTTCTAAATGGCGATACAGAGCAATGCAGCATTAAAGACCTATAAGTCAGCTTATGTAGTTTATCATTCACAATAGGTTGAAATCATAGTTCCTCTGATAGTATGGTATTTTGCATTCATGCCTCAGTACCTGAATTGCTATTAGGTTTCATTCTGGGTTCTCTGAATACAAGGAAAGAGTAAAATAAACAAAAGGAGAATACAGAAAGCATTCACAGGAAACACTATAAACTCCAGATTTCAGTATGGTATAGAAAAGAGGGATTGAAGCAGAAAGGATGACTTCAGAAACCTTTTTTTTATATATATGTATAAGGAAATTATTGCTAAATTTAATTTTCTATTTGGATCACTAGTTACAGGTCCACTTTGAGGAATTCTGAATTCCATGCTGGGTGATCACTGATTTAGAAGCATGCTTAGGTCATTAGTTTTTCAAATAACATTTTTTCAGGTCACTAGATTCTCTGTGAGTAATTTTTTATATCTCACTTGATACTTTTCTACATGGTCTTTCAGTTGAGTCCCCTGGGTAAACTAACAAAGAAGAGTAAAGGCCAAGAAACGTAGACAGCTGCATAAGCCATGTTGCCAAAGACCATTAAGTACCCTTTCATTTGACCAGATACCTTGTGTCAAATATATACATTATTGGAAGATAGGCTGCCAAAGGTATATGACAGGAAAGAAACTGTCTCCAGCGTTTGAGGGAGCTGCTCACTTGGCACTTAGAGATGCAAGGAAGAGAACAGAAACAGATACCATTACATGTCAGAAAACATGAGTTCCTCTCAAAGAACACCCGTGAAGAATCATAACCCACATAAACTTGACTGGTTGCGATAAAAGTTTTGGAATGAGAATCAAAATGTTAGTAAATGAGCAGGACCGGATTAAATAGAGCATGGTAGTATTGCAGGAGAAATCACTATTCCTGACATATCCAAGTCAATCACAATATTCCCATCAGTTTACAGAAAGTTTGTGTTGGTAGGGTTGTTATTGTTGTTGATGATGTTCTAGATTCATTATCCATTTTGTTATTAAAAGGATGAATTCCTATTTTCCTGATTCAGGATAAATAAATGTTGCCAGTATATGAAGGGATGGATAAATAAATTCTGACATAACATGGATGTGTCTGAGTAAGACAGAGGAGACAATTTTTTTGTTTGTTTTGAGAAATTAAGATTAAAATGAAAATATTTAACTTTAGATTATACAGATAAAAAATAATCTCCAGGTTTTGCTGCAGTGTTAATTTGGGACCAATACAGGAAAAAAACACTCAGCAGAATGCTTTTCACATTTATAAATTTATTTATGCTCATGATGATTTATAGTTGCATATTGAAAGCATGGGAACCTTATATTGAAAAGGGGTAAAAAATCTTGGAGGTAAGTTAAGATGCAAAAAGTAGATGATCTCTTTGAAGGTGAGTAACAAATACAATTACTGCAGGTCTATGAAAGTTATAGCTACTAGTTTTGCATATAATAATGAACTGTATAGAGCAATTTGGACAAACAAAGACATACATTCCATGCTAGTAGACAAACATGATCAATTACAGAGTTTTACAGAGTTTAAGTATATTGTGGTTTTATATATTTGGAT